>VWZD01002976.1:0-12486 GCA_013396695.1 Sakesphorus luctuosus
TTCTGCACTGATTCCCAAATGGAGGAGATGCTGATTTCTTGGTTACTTACGCCATGTTTTCTCCCAGATGTACAGCGGGATGGCCCTGAAGGCCAGAGTGCAGCCCTTGGGTATGACTATGCCTTGTTTCTTCTCTGTGGTGCCCTGGTTGAGGAAAACAATGTGTGTTAGAGACCTGGTGCAGGTGTTGGGGCAGGACTGACACCTGAGCCTGGAGAAAAACAAACCTTTGCAGAAAATGTGGCATAAATCTTGGCCATGAAGCCCCCGCCTGCCCTGCTGGATTCCTTGTACTCAGCCTGCTCCACAGCTTCCAGCGTTTCGTAAACTACGTGTAAGTCCAGGTGTCTCCTCTTGAGCTGTCGGATGAAGGAGTGATCCATGTTCATTTTTCTAAAGGAGGAAAAGGGTGGGAATGAGCTGCAGCACAAGTTGTATGAGGAGCAGCAGGGAGAGCTGGGGGGGCTCCACCTGGGAATGGGATGCTCAGAGGGGACCCATCCAACCTGGCCTGGGGAGGGGGAATTCATTCTCGGAGTTCTTATCCTTGGGTTTGGCTGTTGAAAACCCACTGTGTGACCTGGCATGGGTTGGATGGGGTTGGAAGGTGTGGGCTCCCTTTGTCATGCCTTACCTTTTCTTGCTCAGAGCCTCCAGGGATTTCAGTGGTCTGACCTTCTTCTGCAGGGTGATGGAAAACTCCTTGGACGAGGTGCCACCTCCTTTCACCTCTACACTTGCAGGGGTAACAGAAACACTGAGGTCCCCATCAACGTGGTCAGAGGTGACTTTTGTGAGAGTGAATTGGCTGGAAGTTTCACCATCTTCTGTGGCAGGGGGGCACTCTGAAACGATTCCATGCATTTGCCTAAGCAGGATTACCCAGCCTCAGCACTGTAAGTATTTCACACACAGGAAAGCTGGAACGGGGAGGAGCTGAGAGCCACAAATGACCCCAAAACATTATTCATGGGATTTGTGAACTTCAGATTGATAAATCTGGGCTTTACCTGTGCCTTTCCCATCTTCTTCAGGCAGCAGCACGTCATCCAGGCTGAACCCTGTCTGCTGGTAGCAGGGAGCTGGGTGGAATATGGTTGGTGGTCTTCTTCTTCTTTTCAGAAGATGGGAGAGCCTGAAGTGCTCGTGGTCTGCGATGCTCTCAACAGGGAGGAAAGTGTTGCTGGGATCTGCTTGGCTTGCAATGAATTTGGTGACTTTTTTAAACATTCTGCCCTGTGTGGATGAAGTTTGGAAGCAAAGCCAAGTGGATTTGTGCCTTGGGAAAGAGCAAGTGAAGCCAAATGCCTTGAAGTAAGGGCAGGACATTGTAAAAAAGTGTTACTTCAATTATTAAGAATTTTTGGAAATAATGACCTAAAGCCCACCACACTATCTGGGGACACACAACTTTCAGAGGATTGTTCTGGCAAGTGTTTGGAGAGGGAGGCACAGGAGCTGAGAGTTCTTTGGACTCTCCTCCTTTGCTGATGAACCCCAGTCATGGCCCAGACAGAGCACAGGTCACAGGCCCAGCAGGTGCTGATTTTGGGGGAAGTTCTCCCCCAAAACATAAAGCAATCAGCCCAGCTCTGTCCCCTGGGCACGGCCTGGTGCTGTGCAGGGGAGAGTTGGTGTTCGAGAGCCGGGAGCAAATCCCTGTTTGCTTCCTGACAGCTCGTTGTGCCTAAAGGTTTCGGTTTCCTTTCTCCGGCGAACTGGGGGAAGGAAAGCCAAGGGATGCCAGACTGTTTTGGGTTGAACGGGACATCCAGTCCCACCCTCTGCCACGGGCAGGGACACCTCCCACCAGCCCAGGGTGCTCCAAGCCCTGCCCAACCTGGCCTTGGACACTCCNGGCAGGGACACCTCCCACCAGCCCAGGGTGCTCCAAGCCCTGCCCAACCTGGCCTTGGACACTCCCAGGGATGGGGCAGCCCCAGCTTCTCTGGGCAGACTGCCAGGGCTGCGCGTGTCTCTAGAGCTTCCAAGACGCACAAAAGGTTTATATTCGGTATTTCGTCTGGTTCAGCTCAGAAACACGTATTTTCCCGATGTTGTGATTAGCTCACGGGCCTGAGTTTGGGACTGGGCGCTGCTGGAATCGCGCTGTCGCTGCCCCGGGTGTGCGGGGAGCGGCTCCGCGTCCCTCCCCGCGCTGTGTGCGGGGCTCGGCTCGGGGGTCCCGCTGCCGGTGCCGCTGCCAATTCCTACTAACTGTTATTAGTAAGAATTCACCAGGTTTACTCACCCTTTCCCCGGACTCACCCAAAGGAACGTGTGCTGGTTTAATCTAAATCCTGGGCCAGGTTTGGGGAAGTTTCCTCTTCCTGTGAGAGCCGCGGAACCGCTAGACAAGGGTAGCCGAGTGCGCTGGAGCGACTGTGCTGTGCGGAGAACTGAGGCAGATCTGGTTATTATCGGTCATGTCTCGGGGAGTGGGAACTTAGGAGACGTTTTGTATGCCAAAAATACGGGGCTAAGATTTCTGGTTAAAGCCCCAACTTAGCTGTATGTTAACAGAGCTGGGGATTGGGGGGTCGAGTCCCACCTCTAGTTAGAAATGATAAGATTTTTGGCATAAATCGGTACATGTGGCTAGAACTGGGACGGGGCACGGTACTTGTGCATAATACATGAGTGGGTGTTCTGAATGGGGGGTCTGTCAGTCTGTCTGTCTGTCTGTGTGAAGGAGCCTGGCTGGAGAAGAGCATAGCAGAACACTCTGCGGAGTAGATGCTCTACATGCAGAGCTAACCAGAAAAATAGCAGGTTGTAACTTACACACACAGTCATTCAACAAGTCACTGAGCAGTGGGAAATTTGTGAAAGAAACAACCCACAGACTGCACACCATATACAACTGGGAACAATTGAAAAAGGTACTACAACCAGCCAGCAGGGGCAAATCGATTTCTCTGCACTCCCAAGAAAAGGGAGTACAGATACTTAATAGTGTTGAGAGACAACACGCAAAAACTCACAGCAGATTTACTGACCTCCCTGCCCAGGCACACCCAAAAAGATTTCAGACTGGTCCCATCTTTTGCAGGGCAACTGCAGGGCAATTTCCAGTCCTTCTCACCAATGTTCTGCTTTCACACAATGGCCTTTACTTAACTCTTCAGTGATTGGGCAGAGTCTGTTACAGGGGCTGTGGGTGACTCAAACTCCTGCAGGTGTAGAAGATGTAACCCCATCCCTGCAAGTGTCCAAGGCCAGGCTGGACGGGGCTTGGAGTAACCTGGGATAGTGGAAAGTGTCCCTGCCCAGGGTGGAGGTGGCAGGGGGTGGAGCTGGACCATCTTTAAGGTCCTTTCCAACCCAAAGCATTCCATGATTCATTTGCCATTCTTGTTTAACAGCAAAACCCATCCATGTGAAAATTCCAGGACTCAAACACAGGTTTTTACCTGAATACTTAACTTTATTAGTCTCTCTTAGAATACTGTACAAAGGAGTAATAAAAATATTCACACTTTATTTTAGAAAGTTCTCTACATGAGGCTCCTGTATCCACAGCAAAAAGAAGGACTACTGGGGAAAAAAAACAAAACTAAAACTTTGTACAGAACATTCCTTTAAAAAACCCTCCCAGCTAACTCAGCTCATTAAACTGATCCAGGGAGGATACGGATACACCAACACTCACATGCTTAAAAGATATTATAGGCAATGATAAAGCAACATAAGTCACAATGAGGAATATTAATGTGTTAAACCCACTGCTGTCCCCTCCTCGAGGGCCAGTACTGAGCTAAAAACAACCCAAAACTCAACAGTGATTCAAAAAGAAAAGTACTCAGGAATTAAGTAGCCCTAAATCATTTATTTTAAAGGCTTTTTTCCTGTGAGGGTTTGGACTGTTTGCCATCCTGGTAGCCCTGTTAAATGAATCCCAAGACATGCTCCCCAATTCAGGAGCATCAGGCTGGGAGGACTTGCTGGTTTTCCGACTGTTCCTGCTGTACCCTGTGGATACGTGCGTGGTGCTGACAGTGGCTTAGCAGGCTTTGCCCAGTGCAAGGCTGCTGCCAGTTCCTGAGAAGGGTTCCAGGCTTCCAAAAGCTTTTCTCTTTCATTGCAGAACCCAAAAGAAAAGCCATTGAAGGACCTGCTCACCAGGAATTGTTTCTCTGTCACAGGGTGGAGCCCACCTTGACCTCTCCAGGTAAGATTTGCCCTGGTTGTGATACAGGACAAGTTTCAGAGGAAAATCTATCAAGTGTGAAGTGATCAGAATCCCATTTAAAATCAGTAATGATCACTTACCTCCTCCACGCAGGTACCTGTGGAAAACTCCACTCTAAAGGGAGCTCTGCTCATGTTTGGGTTCTCCACCTAAAATGTGGCTTCATCCCTGATCTGTGACCTGCAAGGACATGTCTGGCAACCCCTCAGCCTGCCCATGCTGTCCTTCCACTTCAGATTCCCTCAGGCACCCCTAACAACGGTGGTTTAATTACAATTAACTTATTGCTTTTCTCTTTTTGATTAATCCTGACACCTACCCTAAAGTTGGGATCTGAAGGAAGATTCCACCAGGTGTGTAATAGTTCAAATACTTATTAATTGTATGTAGACACTTAACACACCACGATAGAGCATGAATTCTTTCTTCAACTTGCTTCTTTCCATATTTCTCCTGTTTCCATTTATGTTTCCTTTGACTGGATTAACTGAGTCCAACTTAACTGCAGTTATTCCATGGAAAACTGATGCCAACCTGTGTTGTAGGGAGTGTCATTGTCACAAACCCCCTCCATTGGCTGTTTTGATCATTTGTGTAAAGGAGAGAAATCAGAAAAGTTTACTTTTGTTGTTAGGCAAAGCCTTAATTATAAACTTTAACCTTCAGGCTTTAAAACCTGCTTGTTTGAGAAGTTTATGATCCCACTCTGGTTCACAGTCATATTTAATTGAGCAAAGCACAGTCAGAGGTCCCAAGTGCCAGTGACCAGCACCAGTGTTCAAACCCTCAGCTGCTGTAGTGCCTCCAAGGAGCCTGTGGGAATTGCTGTATCTCATCAAGAAAAGCTGATCCCTTCAATTTATAATAACTCTAAAATTATCAAACCTGCCTTCACTCTGTGATGTGCATATGCTTCAAAATACCCAGCATATGTCTGTCTGTGAGGAGTCATGTCTGCAAGCATCTAGAGACTGTTGCAAAAAAAAAAGCTGTTTCTCCCCTTGTTTTCTACCAAAATAATTCATTTTCTTCCCTCTGGGGATGGAAGTTGTGCCTGGGCAGACACTCAGGTCTGTTCAGCACCACACAGACAGTGTTTGGGTACAGGCTCAGCCACCCTGCCAGGACCTGTCCTGCAGGGATGCTGCTCATTGCTGTGATTTCCAAGCTGATTGATGAAATATCTCTATTTTCATAATAATTATCATTGTCTAGTAGCTTAAAGAGCCGATTAGGGTAGAGAGTACCTTAACTAAAGTAGCAGTGCTTGTGTCCTGGGGATTACATTTAAGGTTTAACCTCCCCACCAGGGAAATTGCACATCTGTCAACACCCTGGGGTCTCCAGCCAGACTCTCTTCTCTTTCTACCTTCTTGAAAACATCCTTTTCACTTATATTTCCACTTTTCAAACATAGTAGGGAATTATTCTCCCTGTATTCCAGCACAGGTACATGGAATATTTTCCCTTCCCTGCAGCAGTCCCATAGGAAGTCTGAGAGAGAGAAGTGAAGCAGCTTCCCTAAAAATATGCACAGAGTAACAGATTTTAGGTGCAAACCTGAAATTCCCCAATCCATTTTCTGTGCTCAGACCATCCAACAACTCCACACTCTCCACTGTGGCCTCTAAAGCCAGAATTGCTACTGCAGAAGCAAAAATAGCCAATTTAAAAGGTTTTATCCCATTGTCATCGTGGGACAATATAAGCACTAAGAACACAAAAATACAGGTTTTCATGGGGGTTCAGGGGAAGTGTGAGGGAAAACACATTCCATCTGGAACATAACCCAAGAGAAAGTCTGATTATTCTGAACAGTAAAAAGCTGTCTCAGCCAGGAAGCTTGAACCTGTTTTAGGAGGTAATTTCAGGGGGAAAAGGCTCGATTTTGTTCCTCTATGAAAAAAATCTGTTATGAGTGACCCATTGAATCCTTCTGATGGTCAATTCATCTGCTGCTGCTCCTCATGCAGCCCTTGGGTGTGGAGTGAGGGACAGACTTCAGGTAAGCCAGAATTCCAACCCTCACTTCCCTTAAGTCCATGGATAACTGGAGAATTGGCAAGTCCCAGTCACACACACTTCAGCAACCAAGGAGCTGGACTGAGGAGAAAAATTCCAATTGCAGTCAAGGATGGCTGTGCTTGATTAGAGCAACCAGCCCTCCAGCCCATCTGGCCTGTGCCTGTCCAGTGTCAGCCTCTCCCACACCTCTCCAAGTCCATGTCCAAGGAGCTCAGGGGCATTTGTTATCCATCATTAAATCACCATCTCCCAGCCCTTGATCCAAATGCTGCCTGAGCCCTCCTGTGCTTAAAAACCAGCAGTTTAGGGTGGGGAGAGGAGTTACCTGGACAGATTTGGGTATAAACTGAAAATAACGAGCATGATTTGGGATCTCTCCACCTTTCCCCTGGACCACATGGATGGTGCTGTAGGAAACAGAAAGCTTTGTCAAGCTGCAGGTTGTTCCTTCCTGTGCTGGTTTGAGGAAAAGAAATTCCCTTCTCAGGGGTGTCAGGGACTGCAAAATAAAAATCTGTCATTCTCTTCCCTCTCCCACACCTAAAACTGGAACTCAGGCCCTGAAACAATCCAGTCCTGGGAAAGTCTGGCTGTGTCCCTTTGGATTTCCCCCACGTACTGCTCAAAGCACCCAGCCTCAGGAAGGGAAAGGTATTTTAAAGTGCATTTACCACAGCAATAGTACCAGCACTAAAAGCTTTTCCCCTCATCCCTACCCTTGTCATTCCATGTCTGGGATAGATGAGACTCTTCCCAGAATTCATCCTCATTGTACCTCGAAGTCTCAGTGGTTTTGCATCTATTGATGACACTGGGATAAGAGAAACCCAGTGTCACATGTCCTGCTCCACACTAAACTCTACTCTGGAGCTGGTTTGGATCTACTGGGCACGAGGATCCAGCACGTGGAATGTGTCTGTTGGGGTCTGCCTTTGAGCAGCCGCTCCGAAATCACATCCCAGTCTGTGTGGGGAGAGGAAACTGGGCTGGAGAGAAGGAATTCCCCCTCCCTGCTCCTCTGCCATCCGCTCCAGCCACGCTGCTCAGTACTTGTTGATGCCAAAGATCCGGACGCCGTGGAACTGGGGCAGTTTGGGGATCAGGACGCTCATGAGGGAGATGGTGTTGATGATGAAGTGTATCCGGTCGTACTTGGTGTAAAAGCTGGTTAGCAAATACCTGGAAAAGCAGGGTGGGGAGAGAGAGAGGGAGAGGGAGAGAAACAGAGCTGTGGCATTCCGTGTGTCTGTGTCCAGGACAGAACACCACTGGATGCTGGGATGTGAGGCAGCTGGGCCACCCTGCAATACTCACAGGACGATGGGCATGATGGTGAGGAACTTGCGGGACGCGGTGAACTGGACCCCATAATCCATCTGCTCCCAGTGCGTGAGCAGCCGGGCCTTGCCCTGGTCCGGGGTCTCGAAAGGGGTTCCCTTCACGGTGTGCAGGAAGATGTACATGCTCTGCGGGACACACAGCGTGAGGCTCGCGGGGGCCCCGCATCCCAAAATCCCGGCGCCTGCAGCCCCGCGCAGCCCCACTAGAGGGATGCGGCGCTGCTGGAAAACCGGGAGCGGTCAGGGAAGCAGGGAAGGAGAGGCTGGGGCAGCTCGGCTGCTCCACTGAGGCCTCTCGCTCAGCTCCTGGGTGTGAGCCAAGAAGTGGTGGCAAGATTACAGCCCCGGCATCCCTGGGATCGGTAGATTAGCGCCCGCTGCAAACGTGCTGGGAGAGAGAGGTCTGTCAGCCCCGATTACCAGGGGAACACAAGTCACACACAAACAGGGTCTGGCTACATCACAGCTCCTCAGTACAGGCACTCCTGGCCTTTGAATTCCTTGTTGTTCCCAGCACCTAAAGCTGCCCGAGAAGGCAGATGAGGAGCCAGCAGCTCGTGAGCAGATCCCATCTGGGGTTCTGTGGAGGTTTTATGCTCTGAGCAAGTCCCACTGGGGGTCTGTGGAGGTTTCATTCCCTAAGAATCTCCATTTTGGGGGTTTGTGGCTGGTTTTAGCCCCTACTATTTATACCTTTAGCATGAAGGTCCCCAGTCTGTGTAATTTTTTCTCTGGTATATTCCCAGGCTGAGATGTTATTTAAAATTAAGGATATGGAATCAATTGCTGCATCTGAGAAGCATTTTGTCCCCTGTTTGGGGACCTGAACCTTAGAGAGGGGATTCAGTTCCTGGACTAATCTTGTACTTTAAGCAGAACAAAATTTGGGGTTTAATCTTGTTTCCTTAACCCTCATGAGGCCCATTCAAGTTTTACCAACCCAAGTGACACCCTGCCAGTGCCTGGGGCCTGTCCCAGACTCCTCTGGGAAGGGGACACGCAGAAAGCAAATGAATCCCCTCCGAGCAGCCTCACCAGGTGATGCTGCCTCAGCGGTACCTGGGCTGGATCTAAACCCATGACCCAGAGGTGCAGGCTGAGGCCTGGAGGTCGAGCAACTCCCCTGGTGCCTTTGGGAACACTGAGGAATCGCTCCAACAGGAATCTCAGCCGGTTGCTCAGAGGCTCCCTGTGCCACCCGCGCCCCCCCTTGCCCTTACCAGGTTGTGGATGATGTTGGTGAGGGTCCACACCACGGGCACGCTGAAGAAGGGGATGCTGAGCAGCACGACGTGCAGCAGCCCGATGCCCAGCACGTAGGACAGCCAGATGCCGCGGCTGTTCATGACGCGCGTGTTGGGGTTCACCTCGCTGTGCGCCGTCCCCACGTTCATCCTGGCCCTCCCTGCGCCGCGGGAGCCCCTGCAACGAGCAACCAGCACCGAGCTCAGGCCCAGCCGTGGCAGCCACACCCGGAGCTGCTGCTGGCTATAAAAATCCCAGTCCCTCCTCTGCCCCTCGCAGAGCTGACGGCGCTGGAGCCGGGAGGGGCTCACGGTTGGGAGGGATGTGTGGGATGCCTGGCTGTGACAGAAGCTACTTGTGATGATTTGAGATGTTTTCCTGGAGCCAAGGTGTTGAGGTTCAATCCCACGACTGCCTGACAAGGCTCAAACCAATACTTTAAGCACTTCTAAATCCTCATCACAGTGTTAATCATGGAAACTCGTGGCACAGTCCCTGCATGCTTATGGAGCTTCCTGCCTGTTTGTGGAGCCAGCACACCTTAAACTTGGGAAGAGAACACAGTATTTGCAGAGGAAAGGCTCTGTATCAACAGATCTCCTAATTAATTTCACTAAATTAAGAGGGTTCTGCACAGCTCAGGAGGTTTGCTGGTCTCCTGCTCTGGCACACGTGTTTTGCCTTTGGATTTAAGACTCACAGGGAGGGGAAAAAAAGAGAACAAAACAATTCCCCCCCAGGGAAGGAATGAGATTCTTCTTGAGGAATGTAAAAAGGGAGAGATAACAGGGCAAAGTGCCTTGGGAGGATATTTGGGGAGGAAGAGCTGCAGATGAGGTGGCTCTTCCCCTACCTAGAAAGAACAGCTGCCAGGCAGGAGAAGCACAAAGATGGTTTTCTGGACAATGCCAGGAAGGAGAGGAAGCAAGAGAGTGTCATCCTCTTGGAGCAAGTCCTTGGAGTGGTGTCTCACAGAGAGTGAAGGTCTCTGGTGTGTTTTTGGACTGACGGGGCCAGTGGCAGGAGGTATCCATCAGGATTGCTCTGGTTTACTGGTTTCCAGGCATTACAGGAAACAGCACAAACTAACCCCACTGTAAAGCTGAATGTCTTCACACCGAGATCAGGGAAATTCTTCTCTAAAATCTCTGTGTCCCACAGAAGCAGAATTTGATGGGATGATCCAGTTCATCCTCCCTGGATAGAGGACTCCCAGCAAGGGCTGTTTCCTGTCCTCGTGGCTTTGCTGCTGGTTCCCACAGCTGGAAGTTGTGTTGCTGTTCCCTCCAGCTCTCCAGAGACAAGCCTGAGCGAGATCCAACATCACACTCTCCTCGCTGCCAGCTGTTCCAGCTCCCTCCTGGAGCTCCAGGCCTGGCTTGTCTCAGGAGCTGGCGCTGTCCCCGCTCCTGCCCAGGGCTGGGGCTCAGAGCCAACCTCCAATCCACAGCTCCTGCATGCTCCACGTAACTTCCAAACTTCCTCCAACCACACGGGCGGCTGTTGCTGCAAATCCTCACCTCCCTCTATGGGGGCTCCTACCTGGAGAAGGATTTTGTTTCCAGGAAAGAGGCTGCAGCTCTGCAGGGTGCTCATTTCCTTGTTGCCCATCTCCTGATCACTGCCTTCTGGATATTCCTGAGAACAGCCCAAAGTTTGGCCTGGAAGCAGGACTGGGAGCCAGAGCACTTCACCCCTGGCAGAGCAGGGGAGCAGCTCCATTCCGAACCTGCTGCAATTCCCAGGGGCTCTCAGAAGGAAAACTGGGGGTTGTGGTGAAGCATAAGTGAGTCAAAGAGTCAGATTGTTACAACAACAACAAAAAGCAAAATACCCTGTGGAATGTGTAAACAGAAGTGCTGAGTGCCAGACATGGGAAATAGTTCTCCTGGGTGTTGGGAGAACACTGTCCAGTTCTGGAAGGAGCTGGAGAGCATCCAGGGAGAGCAGAGGGAATGAGCAGAGGTGTAGGAAAAACATGACCTGCAAGGACAGCTGGAAGGAAATGGGTTTGTTTAGTCTGGAGGAAGCTGGAGAAAGGCATGAGGAACAGTCTGACTCTCCACAAGGAGCTGTGCCTGTGGGATTCCAGCTGTGCCTGTGGGATTCCAGCTGTGCAGCAGGAGGAACCACATGGCTGGGGCTCAGAGTGACACAGGGGTGCAGGAGGAGGGATGCTGTAAGGGACTGCCCATGGAGAGGGATCTGTGCTCTCCATGGAGGCCTTAAAATGTAGGTTCATCAACAGTTAAAAATCTGATTCCTCTTTGGTTGCCCAGGAGGCCTCTCCAGGAGCCTCTCGTGATGCAAACTCTGTACCCAAAGGCCATGGAATTTCCAACCATGAGTGTAACTTCTAAGGACTAACTTGGAACTTGCTGGAACATCCTTGCAGGAGATAAGGAGATGCCAAGCATTCGGTGGTGCCATGAGGGTGATTCTGTGTCTCCAGCTCTGCCCTTCCCCACCTTAAATGTTTCACCTGCAGATCTCTCTGGCTCTGCCTGGGCTGTGCAGCCCTTGGCCCAGCTCTCCCAAACTGCAGATTGCACAAGCCTGGCCGAGGGCACACCAGCTCCATCCCACAGCCCGTGTTTGCTTTCTGATTCCACACCAGGATTTGTTCACCTGAGGGACAACAAGGCACAGCCCTCTGCGGGAAGGACTCCAGCCCCCCTCCCTGGTGCAGCTGCTGCCAGGCTCTGCTTTCCCACTCTTTTTAGGGACAGAAAAGCCTGAACGCTGCACCAGGCTGAGGGTGAAGGTCAGGGCTGTGCTGACACTGGACAGTGGCCATCCAAGGAGGGGAAAAGTCGGAGCTGTGGCCAGAGGCAAAGGGCACAATGCAATGGCAGAGCTGAGCCCTCCCTCTGCTCCACTTTCCCATGTCCTGCTCCTTCCCCACCTTTGTTCCCAGAAGAGTATGACCACTGTGTCTTCCCATCCCCTTGCTGAGCACTCAGACTTGATCTTAAAGGCCCTTTCCAACCTAAATAACTGATCCTATGATTCAGCAGTGCTGTCACCCTTCCCCAGGGACTGCAGGATCACGCTCCGACCCTGGCACTGCTGCAGGATCTCCGCCTGGCCTGGTGAGGGAAGGAGGGCTCAGGTGCTTATCTTGATCTCTCCAGTGTTCCCAGACTGCTGGTGATGATGATCCCACGGATCAGATCCCGATCTCTGGCAGCAACAGCAATCCCCACCTCCTAAACAAATCCTCTAAACCCTTCTTTGCTGATGCCATCGGAGTTTGCACCAGAGCACGGAGGGCACGGAGGACGCTGGTGAACTGGGCTGTGCTGGGTGAGAGGTGAGACTGGGGACAAAAGTTCCATGTCTGTCCAGCCCAGCCCAGCCCAGAGCCCGCTGGACACGGCTGAGCTCCAGCACTGCCCGGTCCCTCCTCCCTCGGCGGCGCCGGGGCTGGCAGAGCCCGGGGGGGACCCGGGGACGGGGACCCGGGGACGGGGACACGGATGAGCCGCCCCGACCGTGTGCGGGGGCTCTGCCCCCCTCAACCTGTTCTCCCGGATTTAACGGGAAATCTTGGACACGCAGGGCAGGCCGAGGTTGGGCTCCTTCGTGTCCCGGACCCCTCTCCCCCCGTTTCCCTGGGTTTAACGGGGCTGCGGCAGGACCCGCTCCCGGCCGGGCTGTGCCCAGCGCGACCCCCGCGTGGGG
>VWZD01002976.1:15667-31222 GCA_013396695.1 Sakesphorus luctuosus
CCTCGCCGGGTCTCCCCTCTGTGTTTCCCGCCCCCCCCGGTGTGAGGACCGGAGACTGCTCTTCTCCCGCGGTCCGAGGAGCTGTGAAGGCTCCGGGCGCGGGGCTGGAGGTGTTCAGTCCGCACCGGGACCCCCGGCGGGGCGAGAGGCGGAGGGCACGGGGGGCGACAGCGCCGCGCCGAGCGGAGCTTTCCCCGAGGAAGCACCGGGGCTTCCCTCGCCCGCTACGCCCCCGGGCCGGGGAGATCCCCGGGCATCCCCGGGCGCACGGCGGTCCCGGATCCTGCGCCGCCCCCGGTACCTCAGCTGCACTCTCCGGGGCTGGCGGCGACCCCCAGCGTAGGGCTGGAGACCCCCGCGCCGTGATGCGGGCTGGGAACCCCGCGGTGGGGAAGGGGCTGGCTGTGCCCGTCCTCGCTGCGGTGCTTGGTCCGCATCCCACCCGCGGGCTGTTCCCGTCCCGTGGATGAGGCGTTCCCGTCCCGGGGCACCAGGTCCCGGCTCAGACCGGTGGTTTCCCGGGCAGCGGGAGGGGATCCCGGGGGCGCTGCGTTTGCCCAGGGTTCCCTCTGGCAGACCTGGCGGGCTGGTGCAGCGTGCGGCTCTGGGACCTCAGTGCCCATGGGGTGCTCCGAGCTCTGGTCCCCGCTCAGGACCCCCGCGGATCCCGGGGGCTCCCGCAGCGCAGGGGGCGGCCCTGCACTGGTGTGACCTTGGGGGGGTTTGCTGGGTGACCGTGCCCAGAGCTCGGGGTGCTGCGCTTTGGGGGCACCCTTGGGTGGGCACCTCTGTCCCACACCGGGGAGCCCCAGTCAACACCCCGAAACAGGTTTGCCGGTGTTGGGGTGCTCCGGGGAGCGGGGGGAGGTGGGACCAGCAGCAGCTTTGCTCAGGAGGTGCCTGGTGGCACAGCACAAAGCTCTGCCTGACCGGGTGCCACAGGCGCCTGTTTGCGCCGCTGTCTTTGATTGTGGGATGGTGAGAGAGCACCTGGATCCTCCCTCCGGGGCTCCAGCACTGCGGCCGGCACAGGGACGGGCTGGGGCCCCTGGACGTGGCGCGACCCGGGGCCGGGAGAGCCGGGCAGCGCCCGGGGCGCTCGGACAGGGCCCTTATCTGCTGCCACCACCCTGGGAACTCGCTGCACGCTCAGCTCCTGTGAATTTCCTTTTTCTGCTTTTGTTTCTTTCCTGCTGACGTTTTTCCCCTCCGGAATCAAGGGCTGCATGGGGCCCATGGTTACGGGGTGGTGTGGGCAGCCCGACCCCACGGCCGGGGTGGCAGCGGGCAGGGCACGGGGGCACCCAGCACCCACCTGTGCCAGTCCCCTCCAAAGGAGGGAACCCTGCGCGTGTCCGGCGCTGCCGGGGAGCGGAGCCGGGAGCGGGAACCTGCTGAGCCGCTGCCCGCACATGTTTTCCATGGCATTCCCCGGGGACTGCCGGCAGCGGCCGCTCGCCCGGAGCCAGGGCTCGCGTCCTGCGGCCGCCGCAGGATGGATCGGCCTCCTGCGAGCAGCGATCGCAGCGCCGTGACCTTGGCAGGGCTGGAGCTCACCCCCGCCTCTGGCTCAGCCCGAGCGCCTCCGGTTGTTACAGCCCAGCTGCCGGCGCAGGAGACGCGCTCAGCCCCTGGAGGAGATCCTCGCAGGAGCCCGGAGCGAGGGGATGGCCGGGGACGGTGATGCGTGAGCCGTGACGGCTGTCTCGGTCCCCATCCCTGTCCCTGTCCATGGCCATGGTCAGGCGCGGTGCCCGCAGCCAGCACACCGACAGTTCTTCTGTCCCCCCTGGCCTGACACTGTCCCCTCACTGTCCCCTTTCAGATGTGCCGAGCCCAGCTGAAGTCCCGGTGAGTGTGAGGAAGGCAAAGGCACGATGCCTGCGGCAGAGCGGGTCCTCCTTCGCCCGGTCACCATGGGGCTGCTCCTGCAGAGCCTTCTCCTCCTCCTCCTGGGCTGCTGCCTGCACCCGGCCGCTGCCTTCCCCAAGGGCTGCTACCCCTCGGAAGAGGAGGGGCTGAAGACCTTCCGCTGCAGCAACGCTCGGCTGACCGAGGTCCCCAGAGACATCCCCAATGACACCAACAAGCTCTACCTGGACTCCAACCGAATCCCCTTCCTGCCACGTGACGCCTTCCGGGACCTGCCACTCCTGCTGGAGCTGGATCTGTCCCACAACGCCATCGCCAGCGTTGAGAGCGGGGCTTTCCGGGGACTGGCAGAGCACCTGCACTCTCTGGACTTGTCTTCCAACAGGCTGGTGTCGATCAGCAAAGACGCCTTCAGCAACCTGAAGGCCAAGGTGAACCTGTCCAATAACCCGTGGCTGTGTGACTGTCGGCTGCAGGAGCTGGTCCGCACCGTGGAGCTGGTGGCCGGTTCCTCGGGCGGCATCGTGTGCGACTCCTCGGCGCAGGAGGAGCACGTGGGCAAAGCCTTCCTGCAGGTCATCGCCGACACAGACTTGTGCAACGTGTACAAGAAGACCACGGACATCGCCATGCTGGTCACCATGTTCGGCTGGTTCGCCATGGTGATCTCCTACCTGGTGTACTACGTGCGGCAGAACCAGGAGGATGCCCGGAGGCACCTGGAGTACCTCAAGTCGCTGCCCAGCAAACAGCGGCGCTCGGAGGAGTCGTCCACCATCAGCACTGTGGTGTGAGCTCTGGCAGCCCGTGGGACACAGGGACATGGAGGGATGGCTGCAGGAGCTGTCACCAGGCACTGGCACCACACACAGGTACTCGTGGATTTGTTCTGTTCTCCTCCTGGCAGTGGGAGCCACGGCCGGTGAGTCCCTGGCTCTGGTGGCTGTGGCCAGGGGTGGATATTGGCCACGAGAATGGAGCATCCACAGTGTCCTCCCACATTATGGGGGACTGGAGCGACCTGGAGCATCCCCCTGGCATGTGGCCAGACCTGGACATTTGGACTTCATCTGAAACTTTTATATTTCCTTTGCAGAGATCCCTTGGGGCATTAATGGAATCGGTGTTTCCATCCCTGGTGGGGTGGCCTGGGCCTGGCTCCCTGCTGGGAGGGCAGTGGGGAGGAGCAGGATGGCTGCAAAGCCCATGCCCTGTGGGGTCACTGGCCCTGGGGTGTCATGGGCTGTCACTGCAGCCAGCAGGACCAAAGGACAGGGCGGGAGCTGGGGACACACCAGCTGGGAGAGGCCAGAGGCAGCTCCAGCTCCAACTCCTGTGCTGGGCAGTGCTGCCCCATCTCCCAGTTCAGCCTCTGCTGCTCCCAGCTCCCTTCCCAGCACCCCAGACCAGGTGAGGTGAGGGGTGTGGGGTCCCCACTCGGTGATGGGGTCACTGGTGGGCAAACTCAGAGCCTTCCCCCTCAGAACATGGGGAATAAGAACCAAATGGTGAATGAACTTCACTGGGCAGAGCCCTCTGGGGCTGCCAAGGAGTTGTGGGTGCTGATGGAGGGGAACTGAGGGGTCCAGACAGTGAATCCAGCCCTGCTGGGATGTTGGGGGTGAGGGTTTCCCTTCAGTGCTCCCTGAGGATCTCGTGGGTGGGTGTTTGCAGCTCCCTCACCCCCCGCTCCCATCGGGTGCCAGAGGGGAGCTCTCACCTCACAAGCTGCCGACCAGTCACTGTGACAGGAAATGGGATGGAAGGAGCTGCAGAGGCTCCTCTGTCCTCTCCCCACTCCCACGACACTGGCAGAAGTCTGAATCTTCCTAAAAGTGCTTCAGAGTCCTTTCTGGACACTTCCAGTATGGGGCTGCAGGTTCCCAGTGGTGGTGGTGGTAGAGGTGAGGCTGGGCATGGGGCTGGCACAGGTGGGGGTCAGTGCCCACCTTTGGGTGTGCAGTCCAAGTGGCAACTCAGAGCAAACCCAGAGTAGACCCACACTCTTCCACCTGCTTGTCTGGTCCCTGGGAGAGCTGGTTTTGCTGGTTTTGGCCTTTTTAAAACCAACTGAAGCTAAATTGCCTTAATTCACCAAAAGCACCAACCAAAGCTGCTTGAACCTCCTCTGTACTGGGCCAGACCCGGCTCAACTCCAGCCCCTGGTGTGGGCAGCGTGTTTTGGCACAGGCAGGGCCCCGGCCCCGGCCCCTGCCCACCCTCCCGGTGCCATCAGGAGCCGTGGGACACACAGACCCGTCCGGGAGCAGAGCCCACACCCTTCCACAAGTGCCTCATTCCAGCGCAGACCAAGAGCTCTGCAACGCACAAACACCTCGGCCCAGTCCCACCCGGGCGTCCCTGCAGCCCCACGGCAGCTCCTCCCCCTCTGCGGAGAAAAGGGGCAGGGAGGACCCGACCGAGTCCCTGTGCCTGCAGCGTGGGGGGCGCCAGGACCACCAGACCCACCCGTGTTCGGTTTAAGGGACCTTTTACATTCTTACTTTATACGACAATAAAGTTGGTTTCCCTTTGGAGCCGGTGCTGGTGTTCGAGGGTCCCTCTTTGCCGCACAGGAAGGACGGAGGTGCCTGTGACAGCCGATGTCGTCCCGCCCTGCCGCTGGCAGAAACAGGACACCTGGGCAGGTGTAACTCTGCCCCAGCCCTCAGTAATGCACACCCTGGCTCGGCTCAGGTCACTGGCACAGGGCCGGGCCCTGCATCACCCAGGACCCCGTGGGGTTGTTTCCCAGGGCCCTGCTCTGCCCTCCTGTCCCCACCGGGGCAGAGCCTGGCATCGTGTGGCACTGCCAGGGGGGACAAGCCCTTCCAGACACCACAGTCCCACCAATCCCCCCCAGTGGCCTCTCCGGCCCTGGTTTGTCAGTGCCTCTCCCTGTGTGGTCCATGCTGGAATGTTGTGCCATGGGAGGTGCAGCCCCGGCCCTAACGCAGAGTGACAGCCCCTGCTCGTGGGACATTAACCGTGTTTGTCACTCGCGGTGTCCCCGGGCTCTGGAGCAGATGGCTGCTGTCCCCTGCTCCGGTCACTCCCTGGGGACGCTCCTGCTGCGGCCCGGGAGCAGCTGGGAAGGGCTGGGGGACACGTAGGACACGTGGCCCCAGCTGCCACCTCGTCTCCCTGGAGTCCTGCAGGTGTCCCCCCACGGGGCTGGATGACACCAAATCCCCAAGGGCCAGCCCTGCTCCGGTGCCTGCTGTGGATCCTGCCTTGGAATTATTCATATGGAAAGCACAGGGCTCGTTACAGCCCACGCTAACGAGCATGGGGGAATGGAGGTGGATTCCAAGAGTTTGGCTCTTTATGGAAGAGCCACTGCTCTGTGTGGGTGTATGGGGGGATAAAATACATAAGAAACCTCATAAAAATCTGCAATAAGCTTTGGGAAGGTAACTTGGTCTGGGATGGATGGAATTGTGTTGATCTAGTCTGTCAGTATTATCAGATATTTAATCAGGTGAGGCAGGGAATGAGGAAGAACTGGGATTAGCAGGATATTTCCAGGTGCCGGTGGCTGAGCCAGGGTGTTGGGGGGTGCTGGGATGGGGCTGCAGCCTGATGGAGGGCTCAGATCCCAAGGAGAGGTTTTTCTCATCCCACTCTTTCCAGCAGTGACGTCCTGTGGGTCAGATCCTGCCAGGAGTGGGAGCCGGCGCTCGGTGCATTGAGGGCTCAGCACTAAAGCCAACCCTTCTCCTTCAGCCAGGAATTAGAGTCGTCCCTTTAATACCCCTCTCTGGGTAATCTGTTTCCTGACGCAGATTTATCCGCAGGGATCAGCAGCAGGAGCATCAGCAGCGTGACCTCCTTCCTCGGCGTTCCGGCGCCGCTAAATCTCCGTTATTGACTTCCAAGGAGCCGGGCGGGTCATTCCCTGCTCTCCTCTCCAGGATGGAGGGAAATGTGTCACTGGGGCAAGAGCTACGACCCAAATCCTCCTGGTGGGGACGACTCTCTGCCTGCCAGGCCCTGGAATGCCTGGGAATACAGGGATGGAGTGGTGCTCCTGGGAAGCCCCCGGGATATCCAACCCCCTCTGGTGGGTCTGTCCTGCCAACAGCAGGGCCGGGGGTGCTCTGGGGAGTGTTCTGGGAGAAGGTTCTGGGAGATGCCCTGTTTTCCCCAGCCTGTGAGGAGAGTGTTTCACAGCAGCAGCCCCAGCCTGCATCCTGAACTTGGGACTGATTAGATTTCCAAGAGGGAAGGAAGGATGTCTAATTGTTTCATTTCCACAATTAGAAAAATATTTATCAATAATTAGGAGTGATGGCAGTGATTACTCTGGGATTAAAGCTGGGCTACACTTCGTCACCAGCCTTTCACTCCAGAAATATCCATTTACAGCTACTTTGCTGCCAGTAATGAATCATCCCCGTTCCCTGCCTGCTCAGGACTCATTAATCCCGCGATGCCGCTGGTTCTAGGAAAGCTGCTGGGCAGAACATGTGTTTGTTTACTGGGCTTGGGCAGGAGGAAATTTAATTTCACTGGGTAGGAAAGTGAAGCAGAGCTAAAAATCACAACAGCACTTCCTGTGCCTGTGGTTCAGAGCTCGGCGGTTCAGCCGCTCTCACATTCCCCTCCGGACTCCCTGGTGAGTTCCCTCCCATCCCATGTCCAGGCCAGGCATTGCTGAGCCCAGGGATCATTTTCCAACAGTCATTTTCCAATTTGTCGTTTTTAAGACAAAGTTGTGCCTGTTAATAAAATTTTGTGACCCTCAAAGTTTTCCCTCTCAGAGGTAAATATCATCTTTCCAGTTATTTTTCCTGCCTCAGGAGGCACAGGAGCATCAGTATCCACAGGCCAAGGTGTGTCCATCCTCCTGTGGGAGCCCTGTGGGGCTGTGGCACCTGCAGTGTCACCTGGGGGCTCTTGGGGACAGAAGGGACACTCTCAGCTCTCAGCTGGAAATTCCAAGCCATTTTCCACCAAAGGGGCTCCTGGATGAGTCCTTGGGGGAATTCCTGGGGAATGGATTAGCCAGGGCTGCACCACACCCATCCCAGGAGTGATAAATCCCTGGGAAGTGCCAATCCCAGGGCACCTGGTCTGGCTCCTCCTCACAGCCCCTCTCCTTAAAATCTGCTGAGCAGGGGCCATGAATTGTGTCCTGTTGGTGTCCCAGGTGGCTCTGTGGCCCCTTCAACTCCTTTTGGCTTCAGTTTGGAGGGAAATCTGGATTGTGGGATAACAGAGCTGCTGCAGGGAGTTACAAGACACCCTTCCTGCTGGAGCAGAGGTGTTGCTGTCATCCAGAGGACACGGCCCATCACCACTCCAGCTCTGCAGTGAGTCCTTGGACACGTGTTCCTTAAGTGTTTCTCAAGTGGGTCATTCCAGGCAGCTCTGATGGGAAAACAATGGGCTGCCGCTTCCAGCTGGCAGATTATCCCTGTTATTTTCGTGATTTGTGGATGTTTCGGAGCTCTCGTGCTGTCGGTACGTGCTGAGGTCCTGGAGGCCTGTGTGGAGAGGGGGACAGGAAGTTGGAAGTTCCACATTTGTTATTTGTGAGGATTTCTCGGCACTCCCGAGGTGTTGTGGTGGTCCTGGGCACAGGGTGAGGTCGGAGTTGTGGGGCTGGGGCAGGTTCTGGTGGGGGCCCAAAGGGCTGAGCATCACCGGGTAACAGGGATCCCCCAGCTCGCCAAGAGCACCATGGACAGCCCAGGCTTCCAGATTCCTGCTGTGAAGCCGGAGCAGAAGAGGATTTGAGGAGGATTTAAAGAGGTAAGGAAGGCTCTCACAGTTCCTCCTGAGCTGTTGCAGCTGTGGGAGGCAAAGAGGGATATGGGAACAGTTAAGGGGAGGTGAGAGCTGATCACAGTGCTCTGTAAATCCCGAGGCGGGACAGGGAAGGGAGTGGGGTGTGAGGGGTGGGCGGTGTCAGCAATAAAAGGCTCAGCTGCCACCCCAGGCACAGAGCTCCAGCTGGATGCAGGCGAATTTCATCCAGGAAAGGGCAAAGGGAAGCCACTTCTTGTCACTTTTTCATGAGTCTCCACAGAATTACTGACACAAACTCCTCTGCAATGTAATGCTGAAATATTTGACCTATTTTTCTACTTTTAGAATCATGATTTGGGTGGGAAGGGACTCTAAAGCCCATCCAGTCCCACCCCCTGCCGTGGGCAGGGACACCTCCCACCAGCCCAGGGTGCTCCAGCCTGGCCTTGGACACTCCCAGGGATCCAGGGGCAGCCACAGCTTCTCCTGGGCAAACTGTGCCAGGGCCTGCTCACCCTCCCAGGCAGGAATTTCCCCTGTCTAGCCAACCTCTTTGAGCCTCACTGAGGCAGTGGAGGTGCTGTAGGATGTTCCTAAGCCTCTGTATTTTCGGAGCAGGAGGAGGGAGTGTGGCTCATTTGTGGCTCTCCATGGCACTTAGCTCCTACTCACGGCTTTTTCCCCCTCATAACTGATGCATGTGGCATTTCCTCTGTGCTGAAATGGGCCCAGTCTCGGGCAGCAGTGGCTGCTTCATCTGTGCCAGCCTGAGCCGTGCACGGTGTCCAGTTGGCAGGGAGGATAATCAGCCCAAGGGCAGAGGAAATGCTCGTTACAGCTCACTTTATTCCTTGCTGTTTAATAAGTAATGACTGTGAAAAGCTCCGAGCGGGGTCTGTGCCCGTGCTGTCTCCTGCTGCCTTCCTGTCACAGTGGATAAGCTAAAGTGGGTTGAATTGGGTCGATTTTTGGGTGAATACCCACCAAGGAATTTCAAGATGCCATAAGAAGTTGGGGGTGTTGAGTGGGAGGTGCTTCTTCTGCTTGACTTAGTCCTGCTTTGTGGAAAAAAAGGAAGGAATGGCTCCATGCTGGGAAGCTGGGCATGGATTTCCATGTCTTTGTGTGGAGGGTGAGAGTTCTCTGGTGTCTCTTGACAATGTGAATCTGGAAGGTAAAAACTCCTGCAGGGAACAGCTTAAAAAGAAGTTCTAAAAGCCCGTGTTTTGGGAGCTCCACTGTGGGAGGCCCAGGCACACCGGGGGCTGCAAGGCCTGGGCTGGGGAGCAGCTGGAGCTCCTTGAGAAGCTCGTGATACTGGTCAGACAACCTGCACTCCCAGCGCTCTGTGAGCAGGGTGATGGATCGCGGCACATCCAGCCGCAAACCTTCCCAAGCCGATCGGGGGAGGCTTTTCTGGGAAGCAAACGTTCCCATTAGCTCAGTGCTTTGGCAATCCGTGTCATCCGGTGAAGCCGTCAGGAATTCACAGCTGGTGTAAGAGGATCGTCTGCTGCGGCAGCACCTGGGGCCGGCCCTGCACCAGGATTCGCTGCAGCTGAAGGACAGGAGGCAGCAGGAGGAGGTGGAAGAGGCTCCACAGACTCTGCTTCCATCTGGGATGTTCCTTTCCTTTGTGGGGAGCAGTGGATGAGAGGAGAACCATAACCTGGTCCTTAATCCTCTTGGTATTTGGGCTTTGTAACTTGTTAGTCACCCTCTCTCTTGTCTCAGACTTGATTTCCCTTTCCACTCTGTTGTCCCAGCTGGAACATGTCAGAAACAGAGAAGGAAACGTGGGAAAACAAGGGGGAGGGAACTTAATGCTTTTAAATATCGAAGACCAAATACTTCTGTTAATATCTGCTAGAAACTGCTCTTGGAGGTTTGGCATATGCCAGTCTGGCACATAACTCCATCACAGCCACCTGCTGTCCTGCCTGGAATGGTTTGTGACTCCTTTGTGTTCCCTGAGCAGCACAAAGCCTGGCGTGTCTGGTGTCACCACCAAGAAACAGACCCTAAGCCGTGTGACAAATTTCCTCTTTTTCCCCATTTAATTACTTTTCCTTGCATGGATGTGTTTTATGCAGCACTTTCCCAGTCTAAGGGGTCCCTGAATACTGAAAATCTAGGGGTGCATGAATGAGGATGTTCTTTTCCAAAAGGAAGGGAGGATTCCAGAACTGGCAGCTAAAATGAAAAGAGCACCAGGAATGGTTCCCCAGCTGCTCTTTGGTTTCCCAGGGTGCCAGTTCAATAGCAGGATTTTGCTCCGTACACTCTGACTCGAGCCCACGCACAGGTCCGACACGTCACCTCGTTGTTGGGACTGTAAGTTCCAGGACCACAAACCACTGTGGAGAGAACAGAGCTGGAGTTCCAGCCAGATCCAACTCCCCCTGCCTTGGGGGGCTGCCAGACACCCCCATGAGCATTCCCAGAGCCCTGTCAGAGTTCCTGTCCTTCCCAAGCTCCCTGAGCCTCTGGCTAAATCCCCCCAACTCCACAACCTGCAGCACGTGCTGCAAAAGAACTTGAAGAAACAGTGGGGAGTTTTGTAGCATCTCTTCCATGAAGGGAATTGTTTCTTATGTGCTCTGGATCTGAGGACAGCCACTCACCAGTGACCTGGAAAGGGAAAACCCCCCTTCACTGCTTCTACTTTGCTGTAAATGCAATTACACCTGTGAGCTCACTGACACGCTCCACAGCTCATTTCCTGTCCCTATCATTACTCCAAATCCACAGTGTGAGTGTCTTCCCTAAGGATGAACAGAAATATCCCAGCTTTTGACCCCAATATTTCCCAGATCCTCCCCAGAGCTCTGTGACCAGCACTGATCAGCTCTGTTGCAATCAATGAGCTATTTTTAGGTGGCTGTTTGGTATTTACCGCAGCAGCTGGCGCAGTTCTGGTGGCTGTGCTGGTCCTTCCCAAAGCCCGGCCGGCAGCTGTCCAGGGGGGTCATGGAGAAACTATTTGCCACCAACTGGATGGTGGGAACAGCCTCAGCCTGGTGCTCCAGGGCCTCCCTCAGCTGATGGAAGAACTTCCCGATTTGCTCTGTTGCCTGAAATTCAGCAACATTGGGAGAGTGAAAGCACAGTTGGTTGTTTTGAGTGGATTTAAAAGTGTCAGTAAATACTTTGTAGCCCTGGTTCCCACACACTGACTGGTCACCTTAACTGGGAGCATTCCTTGGTTTCTGGAGGGGCCTGGAATCACACCCAGGACAGGAGCTGATCCCAGGATTTAATATTTACAAGCCAGAGAGAACAGATGATCCTTGTGGGTCCCTTCCAACTCAGAATAGTCTCTGTGTCTGTGTGTGATTTTAGAAGCTGGCTATGGTAGATTTACTTTAACTTGCATTTCATTGACCAAATCATAAACTAAAGATTTAGTTTAGAGAACTGGAAATTCATTATGTTATTATAAATTGTGATGTTTATCATTCTCTATTAGGAGTGAATATAAAGGAAATATTGAGGAGGGTTTTTTTAACTATTTCTTTTTTAAGCCATTTGTATCAATTTGACTTTTAAACCTCTTTTCCATCCTGAATGGAATTATTTGAACCCTGTCAATCATTGTTTTCAATGAGACTCCCACAGAGTGTGGGTGAAGTTGGATCACTACCAGTCACCTCTGCAGGAGCTGAGGCAGAGGAGGGTGTTAAAGAGGCAGAGAAGGCACGAGGTGACTGACACAGAACCTGCTGGACTCTCATGTTTGTCACATCTTCACAATCATCAGGGACCTTGTGGCAAACTTCTTCCAGTCCTGGTGCAAAGGGATGAACTGTAGGAGTGAGGGGGAAAAACATATGTGAAAAAGGGGAAAGTTTGATTAGGAGCTGGTGGTTTCTATCCAGTTCCCTGCTTTGTTCCAGTGAGAGTCAGAGGTCAACCAATACAAAACTAAGCGGGGGAAATATGCTAAGCTGAGAAAATGGAACTAAATTCTCCCGTAGTGCCCTTGGGTTCCAGAAGGGGCTGAGATTTTATGTAAACTTAAACTCTTTGGGCCCTGGGTTTGTTCTGAAAGTTTCTTGACTTTACTGGGGGGAAATGGCCACAAAACTGCTCCATAACCTGTTGGATGGTCCATGGTGAGAACAGGTACAGGGGAGGATGTGATCAGAGCACAAAGGCACAACTTCCTTTGCTCAGTGATAAACCACCTCTAAATCAGGACTGATTTAACCTGTTTGCAATGTTAAACCCCCTCAGCATTCCAGGAGGGAGCTGGGAGGCTCTTGCTTTAACTCTGGGCAGTTTCCTGGTAGTCCCAGACTTACTAAAGATCAAACAATGAAAACCAAATATGACCACTTTAAAATTATTTTAGTGGAAAAAATCATGGCATCTTATAGGCTGTCTCCTTGCAAGAATCCTCTCTAGGAAATAACCTTTTTTGTGAAGTTTGTAAGTACACCACTACAAATTTAACATAAAAACTGCATTTTAGCTCCATCTGTGGGCAACAAAAAAGAATACAGGCACTCCAAAAATAAAGGAACAACTTTCAGAGGTGCTCCTGGCTCTGCTGTGTCTCAGGTGTTGTTTTTAGCACTTGTGGGTTGTTCATAAGAATAATCAATCCCTCCCAAAGAAGCAGTGGGATTTTACCTTGAAAATTAACAAAGAGCTCGTGCTGGAGGCCCTGCTTTGGTGTCCTGATGGAGTGGCACTTGCAGGAGGACTCTCTGATGTGACACTTGAGGTGGGAGATGGTTCTGTTCAGGACCTGCTTCAGTGTCTCAAAGTAGAGCGTGTTGGCTCTCAGCCTGCAGTGCGCGGTGGTGAAACGAACAAACACCTGGTAGGCGTGGTCGGCTTCCCTGTAGGCTGGGAGGAAACGCCTGGGGTGAGCTCTGGGTGTAATCACAGACTGAATCCCAGATTATCAGAGTTCCTCGTGTCTGAAAAACGGGCTCCTACTCAAAAGTAAGTAAATAAATAAAGCCTGGTCAGCAGTGATGACAGAACAATCTTGTCCTTGCCGGAGCTGACTCAATAGTAAGAGACATTTTAGTTTGAATATGCAGGAATTTATGTGATTATTGCAGGCTGTGTTCCCAAATATTCAAACAAAAAAAGGAGGTAAATAGTTAAATGACACAGAACCAGCTTGTCTGTAAAGTTGTATGTCTGAAACGAGGTGGGATTGTGCCAGTTCTGTGCATTTATGGTGGAGATTTTTAAAAATACTTTAAAAGTGAGTGTTTCTCCAGCATTTTTGGGTTATTTTGTTGTGGGTGGGGCAGTGCTGTTGGTGAGCAGAGGGTACAGGTGGTGGAAAGGCTGGAGTGCAGCTCAGGGGGCAGAGGTGGGTCTGCATCAGTGTGGGGATCTCTCCCTTGGGAGACATGAACTTCCTTTCCAGGTCTTGGATAGCCCTGGAATTCTTGTAGTTAATTCTGTTCTTATTAAGGGTAGAGATTATTTTATTGCCATATGTTCCTGGTAGCAGTAATTCTAAACTTTCTCCAAAACTGTGAGAGGTGCATGTGGGTGTAAGGATAAAAATTCCATCTTATATTCTGGGATAAAACTTTAATTATTCTATTTTTTTATAACCAAGCCTTGCAGTAACTGTGCACTTCACAAACCCACCAACCCAAGGCCCTGTGCTTGCTCCTAACTCAGGAATCTCACCATAAACCATGAATTTATAGGCCTCAACAATCTCTGTTTCCTCCTGTGTCGTGGCTTCGATGATCCTGTGGGACAGAGTGCAGGTGTAGGAGCCAGACATGGACTCCCTGAAACCCTCCAGCAGCAGCTTCCCTGGCTCTGCCAGGTTTGCAGAGCTTTGCCCTAAAACAGAAATGTTGTTACTGGAAAATTCACTTTCTGATGCATTTGAAGGCAAGATCTTGTTTTTGAACAAAATCACATTGTTTCATGTTAGCCTGAAATGATCTAAAACATATGACTTTTAGGATTTATTGGAAGTTTTCTTTTATCTCAAGCATTTGGAATCTTTAAAGGGAGAAGAGAAACAGAGTTTAATGTCAGAGCTCAAGGAAAAATCTGACAAAGGGCCAAGGGACTATTTGGACCCATCTATTGGAGGGTGGTGTGAATAGAAACAAGGAAAATACCTGATTTTTTCAGTCTGAACAAAGGGACTCACCTTTTAAATTTCTTCCATCTGGACCAATCCACAAATACTTGGGATCTATTATTTTTTCTTGAGAAAGAGCTAAATCCATACAGACCAGGAAGGGGCTGTTTGTGGACACCTTGACATACACGTTCACTGCAACACAGAATAAGGTAAATGGTGTGGAAATGCTGACATTGAATGAAATCACCAAAATACTCGTTTTAAAAATGGGTTTAAAGTTTTTTTTTTCCCATTTTGGACCTGAAAAGTGTAAGGTTAACCTTTCATCTCCATGTGTTCTGAATTAATAACCTGGAACTGTCCACAGTGTGGCTGGTGCTGACTGTGCAGAGGAGACACTCGTGTCCCACACAGACTGTGCTGCAGGGGCACAAAACCCACCAGGTTTTGGAGAGGGACCCCCATTTAGATGTGAAATTTTCATTTATATGTTATATTTTCATCTAGGCTCTGGCAGCACTGTGGGGCAAAGGGATTTCCATCCCCTTATTACTGTGTGTATGAGGTTGTGTCACTTCCACTGATGTCACAGAACAATCCCTGTGCTTAAAGCTCCAAATTCCAGCAAAAACTAAATACAGACACAAAAGGAGAAGTTTACCTTCATGCCTGGTGTCACCATAAACTTCATTCTTTCCAATTAAATCAATAGAAAGTTGCTCTGCCTTTGGTTCTGCTCTCACTGTAGGGAAAAGGAATGGAATAATAGAGAGCAATCTAAGTGTGGTTGTTACTCATTTATTTCATGCTGGAGGGGTTTTTGTTTTGTCTTTTTGTCTCACTTTTCCTCTATGCTTTTTTTTCTCTGTAACAAGCAGGAGCCTGTGTTTTCAACTTGCCATTTTTTGTTGTTTTAGTGCCCAGGTTTCAAACCTGCCTGGCTGTTCTGGGTTCCAAACCAGCTGAGCTTTGCTCTTTACAAAAACCACTGAAATAGTTATAAAATCTGACTATAAAGTGGAGGCTCCTCAGAGTCCCCTGAGGAAACCCAAGACAGGGTGACCACAGGGGGTGTTGGGGCTGCAGGAATTTGTGAGGCTTTGCCTTTGGGGAAACACCAGACAGGTGTCCTGTGTGAGGGTTTCTGTGATGGGAACCCTCAGGAGGGGGCAAAATTGTTGGAATTTGGGTTGATTTTTGTTTGGTTGGTTATTTTCTTTTTCAGGCCATGGGCGCACTGGGATGGACCTGCCACTGTTGTGTCTCAGGGCTGGGGTTGAGGGCAGTGGGGTGTCACTGTCCCCTCTGTGGGGGGCTTTATTTCCCTGTCCCCTCTGTGAGGGGCTTTTTTCCCCTGTCCCTTCTATGGGGTCTTCACTTCCCCATCTCCTCTGTGGGGGCTTCATCTCCCCCTCTAAGGGAAAGTTCTGGGGAGGGGACACCTGTCCCCCACAGCACAACGGGACCCACTGATGGGCTGTCACTGGAGCCCATTCTACAGGACTTCACCGCCTGCTCTGAGGGCGAGTCCTATGGCGACCCGCCCACCCCTGTGCCCGAAGCCCCTCGCCCGGCCCGCACACCCCATCCCGCAGCCACCATCAGTGCCGCCGTGGCGAGGAGCGCGGGGGGCCCGCCATGTCCCGCCGCCCCTCACAGAGGGCACACCCCGCACACTCCGCACACCCCATGCCGCGGCCGCCAGCAGTGCCGCCGTGGCGAGGAGCGCGGGGGCCCCGCCGTGCCCCGCCGTGTCCCGCCATGCCCCGCCATGTCCCGCCGCCATGTCCGGCCGCCCCTCACAACGGCCGCGCGCGCCGCGCGGGGGCGCTAACGGTCCCCGCGCGCCG
>VWZD01002976.1:35662-70566 GCA_013396695.1 Sakesphorus luctuosus
CGCTGTCCCCGCCGTTCCCGCTGTCCCCGCCGCTCTCCGCCCGCCGAGCGCCGGGCCGGATGTCCCGTAGCGGGGCGGGAGGCGAGGCCGGTGCGCTCCGCCGGCAGTGCCGAGCCCGGGCGGGCAGGTGGAGCCGGGACCCGCCACCGGAGCATGGAAGGTGAGAAACGACCCCGCTGTTCCCCCGGGCCCCCCGGGCCCCGCAGCGGCTCCACCGCCCGGGCACTTCCAGCCGCTGCCTCGGCGCTTGCTGCGGGGAGATCGCGGGCTCTGGAGGAGAAATGGAACCGCGTGTAGGGATTGAACAGGAAAAGAACGGGGCTGTTTGCCCCCTCTCTGTTCGATTCCAGAGACACAAACGCGTGTGATAAAGCCGGGGTCAGGGCTCGCTTTATCTGCCGTGCATATTCTGGCTTTTAACGAATTCAGGTCAGGGGTGAGTTGGTTTCTTTTCACCTGTAAAACATGCCCATAATGTTCAGAGCCAGCAAAAACCAACCTGAGAGTTAATCTCGGGGTGCAGAATAATTCCCTTTCGAAGAAAAGCAACATTTCTGGTGGTTTTAGCAAGCCTGGCATAGAAGCTTTGCAAAGCATCACTTGGTTTCTTATTTCAGAGGTGGAGATTCTTACTGCAACTTAGTGCTTTAAGGGCTGGAGTTTGGGTTCTGCTCTCTCTCAGTGACTTGAAGAGTTTGGTTATTTTAAAGTTTGCTGCAGTTGCCTATTTAAAAATGCATTTTCCTTTGCTGAAGGTTTTCTAACTATTTTTATGTAAATAGTCACTCACTGAACCTCAATGAATTGAGGCTATTGCTGCTTAAGAGATGTAACTAATGTGCTGGAAGAATGGATTTGGTGGCAGTTTGGTACTTAAAAATGTAGCCTCGTTTTCTTTGTTGAGTCGGGATCACTGTCTCTGTGTGAGAGAAAACTTATGAGGTACAGGGGAATAGTCTGTGATTAGCAAATAATAAGGTTTCACTACAACTGAGGTTATCAAAGAAGTCCCTTCTTTGTCCCTCTTATTTCTCACGTGCTCCAAGTGAACATGGCAATAATCCTTTGGTTTTGTTCTGTGTGCGAGGAGGACGAGGATCCATCGAGGTTCCCGAGGGTGTTACATTGGGCATGAAGTAATTGCAACAGTGTTAGAGGTGCTGCCCCTCGACACTGTAGCGTTATCCTTGGATACAGTAACTGCCCGGAGTGTTTCCGCAAGCCTTGGGAAGCTCTCGGGTGCCCAGGACCAGCAGGGAGTTTGCACTGCTGATTTTCCATGCCCGGTGTGAGGAGGCTCCGTGTGCTCGTGGAGAGGGAGATGGGCCCTGGCCAGAGCAGGTGTTTGAGCCAGAATTGTCATTAACTTGGTTGTGTCTCTCCATGACTGGTTTGCAACATGTTGGATCAGGAGCTGGACTTGGATGGTCCTAGTGGGTATCTTCCAGCTCAGGATATTCTGTAGTTCAGGATGATCTGTGTTCAATCACTGAATTATTCTGCTGGATTTAGAAGGTTTTATGCTACAGTGTGAGTGTCATTTCAAACATCACATGGTGCTTAAGAATGGCAAAGTATTAGAGACATCCAGAAAGAGTTTATTTGGTCCAGGTGCCTTCTTCAGAAAGCCGTGGAGACTGTGGATGCTGGAGAAGGATATTCAGTGGGGAAACCAGCTGGAATTTCTCTCCTTAATGGCACGGTGTGGGTTGGAGGTGAAAAACACTTTGGGGTAAAAGAGGCTGAATGGTGTAAGTAGTGAAGGCACTGGCTGCACTGTGAGCATTTAGGGATGAGGCTGGGGGCTCTACCTGTGGGGCAGGAGGTGAGATTTGGCTTGTTTGTACCTCTCAAAACACTGCAAAGACAAGGAAACTGGCTGTGTTTGCCCCATATGCTGTGATGGAAGGACTAAGAGCAAATGGCTTTTTAAAAGGTGTCCCCTGTCCCTGTTGAAAATTGCAGGAAAAAGGCAACATTCTGGTTTCACTTTGGGGACAAACAGGTAAAATTATAATAACTCAAGACATACCTGTCTGTTGGCAACAGCTGTATTGAGGATTAGAAGGGTTGCCATTGATGGGAAAAATGGCCATTTTAAGGCAGTTAAAATCCAGGTGGGCTGTTCTGGCCAGACACCAGGAGAAAGCATGAACAGTGTTACATACTAAAATGCCATAGCTCTTTTTTTAGCAAGCTATTTGAATATTTGGGCTCCCTTTGGCTATTGGTGTAGAGCACAGGATGGCCAAGGATGGGTTTCGAAAGCAGATGAATTTTACTTCTGCTTTGAGAAGAGCTTTGTGCCTGAGCTGCAGCGCAGAGAGCCGGGCGGCCCTTCCAGCCACGGGAGCTCTTTGAAGCTTGGGAAGACAAACGTGTTCTGTAAGTGATTTCCTGCCTCGTGCTTTTCTGAACGTTGGGGACAAAAATGGTCTCTTTGGTGCAGCATCAGGAATCTTCCTAGATCCTCTCTGACACAAAATCTGGCTTGAAACACTCAGCGAAGAGACCCGAGGTTAAATATTGAGAGACCACCGAGGCTGCTGGAGTGTGATACTGTAAAGCAATCAGGTGCTAATGAGGGGAGCCTTGAGAGTAAGTTTGGGCCTTGAAAGTGAGACAAAGACCAGGATGTTTCTCAACCAAGAAGAGAAACATTCTGTGGTGTGTCATTGCTCTTATCTCTTCTGAAGGGTTGTCCTCCTGCCCCATCATAGGCAGGAACCTGATGTGCTCTACAAAATACGAATAGATGTGCAGAGACCACCTGCGGAGGGGATGAGGGTCTGGGGAGGCCCAGCAGGTCCTGCTCAGCTCTCTGGGCTCAGACAGTGCTGCTCTTTAGAAAGTTACTCTGTACATGCAGGGAATATCTGGGAAATCCAATGGTCTCCAGAAAGAGAATATATGCAGAATTATCAGCATTGAAGCAGCCAGAGAGGGGTTCTGGTTCTTCCTTCCAAGACCTTCTGGAAGCCCAGGAGAAGGTGGAATTGCTGCCAAGGTTCCAAGCCACACCAGCACCTTGGGGCTCCATCCTGGGGCTTTGGCCCCCAGCACCCAAATGGAGCAACTGCCCCGGGTTTCTGAATGCAATTAAAACTAAAATCAAGTGTTGCAGAATAATGGGGGCTTCATTGTCTCACCCAAAGATTAATTATGTGCACAATTACAAGAGTTTGTGCAATTTAAGTGTTTATATTCATGGAATCACGGAATGGTTTGGGTTGAGAGGGACCTTAAAGCTCATTTAGTTCCACCCCCTGCCATGGGCAGGGACATTTTCCATTATTCCAGGTTGCTCCAAGCCCTGTCCAGCCTGGCCTTGGACACTCCAGGGATGGGGCAGCCACAGCTTTCCTAGGCTATTATTGCAATGTAAAGTAAAATCAATAGTATAGGGAATTTTGTCCCTTTACCTGGAATTTACTGATGTTTCCTCATAGCTATTTGCTGTATAAATTGTCTGTTTGCTTCTTTGCACCTCAGTTTTCCTGCCATGATAGAATGGAACACAGAAATTAAGGGCTGTAACTATGGAGTTCCTTGATCTTCTTTATTTGCTTAACAAAAAATACAGATTTAGTCAATATTTGAACTCTTTGTCATTTAATTCAGTGACTCTTTTTGACACAAGGCCTTTATTTTGTTGTGCACTTCAGCCCACCCTCTATTCATGCAGTTTTTGGAGAGCCTCATCTGATCCAGGGCTGCTTCGCTGTAGAGTTGCCAGAGCTTTATATTCTGACGTTGCAGAGACCACAAAAATGTTCCATAAGCAGAGGAGGTAAAGGCAGATAATTCTGGGGTAAATGTCACCCGTGGTTAACACCCCGTGCCCACTGCCTGGCTGGGTCTGTTATGTAACTGCCAGGAAGGAGTTTTCCCAGTCCTGGAGCAATTGTTTTATAGGTTCAGAGATCAGAAAACATTTTTCTGGTGTGTAGAACATAATGAGGAGGCAAAGCTAGAGGAAAGAATGGAGGAAGGAAGGAGGTAGCTGTGAGTCTGTTGAGAAAATCAGGCACATAGTAATGAAATCTCTAACAGGACAGCTCAGGGTGTGGCTCCTGCTCAGCTCCCCAGCCTAAATTTGGGCACGGGAGTGGGAGAAGGGAATCCCAGAGCCCTGCTGAGCCCTCAGCACTCTGGGAATCCAGGCCACATGGGCAGTGCTCTCAAGCATTTCTGAAATGCCTGGAATTTGATCCCTATCGGAATTTCTCAATGGGAATTAGACCTGCATTCCCAAGAAAACCAAGGAGATCCTGTGAGGATAACGGGGGTTTCCCTTTGTACTGGGAAAGGAATGTAAAATATCTTTGTGCTTTAGAGAAACTCATTTCCTACAGAGCTCCCAGCACTGTGCTGTGCTCACAGGGTGCACAGTGGGTAAATCAGAAGCAGAAGGTACTCTGTTCTGTAACTTTTTGAAGTTAGAAAATCACACTTAATCCCTTTTCTGGGCACAAGGCAGTGCTTGGGATATAAAGATGTTGTACAGTGAATGAAACATAGCACTAATTTGGTATTTATTTATTTAAAATTCTGCTCTTTCAGTTTTGCTTTCAGCCAAGGAAATTGCAATTTAAAAGATTGTGCCAACTGTGTTTTGAGCTGTTCTAAATGGTCAACACCTCAAGCTGCTTTTCTGTCTTTTGCAGGTTCCCAGCCCAGGATGGACCTCAGTAACCCCCAGGAACAGCCCCTGGCTGCAGGTACTGAGCTGTTCACTTGTGTTCTCCCACCCTCTCCTGACTATTTTACATTTAAATGGAGAAAAATATAAGAATTACAGCTTGTTCAGGTTCCCAGGACACCAAATAACACAGTCACGAAAACAAAGATGGGCATTAAAGACAAAAAAAGTGAATTCTAGAGTTTTATTTCAACTCTGGAAGTTCAATTAACACTGGGAAATGATAGCAAAGTGGAACAAAGAGTGTATGGAAGGAAAGGAAATGTTTTCAGGAGAAAGCTGAAAGTTTTGATTAGGGAAGCAAGAATAATGTGATTCTCTTGGTTGGCTGCATTTCTGAAAATATGAAAACAAACCTGAGTGAGCTGGATAAGTGTTTCACTTTCTTGTTAACAAGATCCAACCCTTTCTCAGCTCCAGTGTAATAGTTGGCTTGAGAAGGACGGGGGACTTCTATTGTCCAGCTCTCAGTAGGTGAAGGATCTTACCAACAATTCCACAATGTTTGTGTGAACTTTAAAAATTCCCAGGATGGTTGAAAGAAAACAGTTTGTCAAACAAAATATTGATTGGGAATTTATGGAAATACGTATAATATGGAGTTAATCTCTGTTGTGGCTTAAGGAAAGAGGCTTTATTGGAAACAATTCACCCAAATTAATTTCAGTATAGTTAAAAATGTGGCAACTAATTAATCCATAGGAATAGCATGGTGGGCACTGTCAGCAGCACTGGGAACAGGCAGGTGCTCTGAGGGAATCACCTGGAAATATTCTTGGGGCATAAACAGTTATTGTTTTGTTTGGTTTGGGGTTTTGTTTCACCAGAACAAGAAGATTTGACAGACTGTAATCTGAACAAATCCCAGGAAATGGAAAGCATGGATAATGTGGAAGAACTGAAGGAACACAATCAGTCTAATGAAGAAGCAGGAGGTAAAGTGGAGTGGGAATTCTGAAAAATGATAGTTATATTTTGTCCTTTTATTCCTCTGACTGTGCTGTGAGATCATGTCTGTGAAAGGAATAACAACACAGTTTGTTTGGAGCGTTTGAACATGCTCTAAGGAGGAGCAGCTCTTTCCATCAGGGAACCTCATGCATTTTACCAAGGTCAGTTTTACAGGATCTATGAAATATGGATGGGAACATGAAAAAACAGGTGCATCTGGTGGGCCCTTAATGTGTGTGGTGACACAAATTCCTAAGAGCAGTTCGCACAGACAAATCCTGTGTTAGGGCTGCAACTTTTGTCAGTGCTGGTAAGTACTTTCATAGCCAAAAACCAACTTGGTGATTTATGGATTTTGTTGAAAGAAAGAACAAGTTCCCTCATTCAGAGGATAGCCTAGCCCTGTGAAATTCAAAGCTGTAGTAGTAATGCTGTGCTGGAAACTCTTGCTGAAGAGGAGGTTGGTGAGTTTACTGTGTTTATTGTTGAATTTGAGCAGCAAACCCTTCCCACAGTTCTGAGAGAACACACAGGGATGAATAAAATAGTAAAACAGTATGTACTGTCTTTAAAAACCAGCAGGGCCTCTTCATTTACAGATAAAAGATAACAGGAACAGCTCCTGGACTTGGCAGGCTTACAGCCCTCAGAGTTCAGGGTTTGACATGTGCATGACACAGATTGAGAGGAAGAGACTGGGAGTTTCTTCTTCTGAAATCACAGCAATAACAACGGTTCGTGCCAGTGAGCTGGGCACGTTCCCCTGTGCCAGGCTGAGCCACAGAGGGGAGTGTGGCTGGGGGGACACGTGGGACACATCCTGGGGACAGCACACGTGCTGTGACCACTGTCATGGTGCCATTCCATGGCCCAGGCCCACAGCAGTGCACACAAATCCTGCACTGGGGTAGGAGTTTGAGGCAGAGTTTGTGTATCACATGAACAAAGAAAACACTAAAGAGTTGTGTGTTTTGGTTGCAGAGTAGCTTTGGTTGTTCCCTTTAACATGAACATGATATTTTGCAGAGGTTAAACTTTTGCACTATTAAAGAAGGAAGTTTTTTTATTGATTAGCAAATTACAAACCAACATAAAACAGTTGAGGGAGTGATGCACACACTGAAGAGTCTGTGAGGAAGGTGACATTAGTCTCATTCAGGCAATCCACAGCACTGGTGTCTGTAACTGTACTGGTGTGTGCTGGTGTCTGCCCTTTCTGGACACTTTATGGAAAGACACCACACAATTCCTGACCAAATTTGGGTGTCTGGCTTAGGATGAAGAGCCTCATGTCCCCAGAGCAGCTGACTCTGTAGTCAGTGCAGAGTAGCTCAGTACAGATGTCTGTGATGTAAAACCTGCCTTGGGCAGGTGTGTTCTGCTCCACTTATAGTAAAGAGAGACATTTAATGATTTTATCCACAGAATATGGAAGACTTGAGCCCTTCCTACATCTCAGGCAGCTGCTGTCTCAGATCCCACAGCACATGGAATATTCACAGCCACGTTCCAGCTCTTTGTCCATCCCTTGCACTGTTTCCACTCACACAAACTCACTTCTCCCTCTGCTTCCCCACTATCCTGGGCCTCCACAACTGCAGCTCACTGAGCTGTGCCTGCAGGGAGCCAGGTCAGGGGTTCTGTCCCAGACCCCTCAGTACTGACCACAGGAGAGGAATTGCTGTGGCTTCTCCCCACCTTCCCATTCCAAGAGCCGTGTCCATGTGCTTGTACACAGTGCCACAGCACAGAGAGAGTCCTTTTCCTGCTCCTTGGTTGTCCTGTGCCCACTGCACCATTTCTCACTCTCTTCTCCATACATTTAGGTCAGGGACAATTTAGACATTTGTGAGAGGATGTTGGTATCAGTTCTGCTCTTACACATCATTCATTTTTTATATAGCTCCTGATCTTTAAAAGTCTCTTTACAATTTGCCCTGGAATGCAAATACTGACAATTCACATCTCAAAGACAATGTTATAAATATCAATAAAACATCATTTCCCTCCACCAGCCTCCCTTACCATTAGAGCTCATTCATTATAAAGGGAGTATGAATCTCCAGTACCACCGTGCCCCATTCCTTGAGTCTCACTGCAGGATAAAGCCATGACTGGAAGGAGAAGGCTGGTTCAAATGCACTGAGAAGGTGCCTACAGCATCTCATGTAAAATGGCACAGGATAAAATGTGCATTGTGTTTGCTCCAGTGCTTCACACACTGTTCTCTACAGTCATTCTGATACCGGAAGCACAATAAATCTTAAATATTTAAGCACACTGTGCTGGTACTCCAGGCCTTGCAAGGATCAGTAGGTACATTTAAATTTCCTCCCAATGATATTGCTTCTGTTGCTGTTGGAGACTAAAACTCACAAATAATCTCAGCTTTCTTGTTGTGCCCTCTTTAAAGCAGCAGCAGCTCTGTTAGTCCTGAGCAGTCCTGTCTGAGTTCTGTAAATGAAACCACGTTCTGACAGTGCTGCCCTGGTGGGAGGGTTATCTTCTGGGGATCACTAACCCTGGAGAAAACAAATATATAGTGTTCTACAAAATCACAGAATAGAAATATCGTTGGTATCAGCGACAGCTTTTGGGAAAAGGATTATGTCCTGCCCACACTTGGAAAGTCTGTCTAGTTAAAAAAAAAAAAAAAGAAGCAGCGATTTGGCACATTGATGTGATCACTATTCCCCTCATTACATATCAAATCTAAAGAGAAATAATGAAAAATGTTTATGTGGTTCTCATAAATGTTAATCACTCCTGTGAGTGAGCGATTCCACTCCAGCACCTTCCCCGTTCCTGGTTGATGACAGCCTGAAACAGACACCCCTCCCTTCCCTCCTGACCCCCCACCGCCCGTGCCCCCGGGGTTTGTTCCATCTGCTGAAGGCCAGCATGGCAACTGGGGCCGCTGACTCATGGAGGCAGATCAGGCCTCGATAATCCCCTTCCCCTGCCTCGATGTGTCTGTAACACACTTGTCTCCAGCTCAGTGGGCTCTGGGTTTCCATGTCCCCTCAGCCAGCCTGTAACATGCCTCTCTCCAGCTCGGTGGGCTCTGGGTTTCCATGTCCCCTCAGCCACCCGTAGTGAGTGGGAATCTTCCACTTTCTTGGGCTGCATGTTCCTGTCACTCCTGCATTATTCATGGGTGACACTGTGGGTACCTTGTGGGGATTCGTTCTGAGGCTCCTAGGAGGAGTTGGAGCCAGCTCATATTGATGTACAGGGCTGAGACACCATCCCTGGTGCTCATTTGGTGTGACAAAAATTCACTTCTTCAGCAAACAGTTCTGTATTTGTATTTCTCTGAGCACATGCAAACACCAGCTGATGTTTGTATGTCTGTGTCCTACCTGGCACAGGTGAGATGCCCTTCCGGGAAAACCTTCACTGCCCTATTCCACTCCCCTGTTAAAAGGGCTGCCAGGATGACAATGGCTCAGTATTGGGCAAACAATTAGGCAGAAGGCTACAGTAAAATGGTAATTAAAAGCTTGATGGGGAAGAAGGGAAAAAAAGAAACAAAACCCCCTTTTCTTGCCTCAAGGGACTGGAAGCTGCACGCTGTGGTGCACATGGTGTACGCTCGCCTGCAACCATAAAAATACACTGTTCCCATGGTGCTTCCTGTGTCTGCTCTGAAAAGAGACAAGCAATGAGACAGAGAGGGGGGGAAGCACTTGATTTCCCCTGTTCCTTTCTGTGCCCCCAACACTGTTACCTTTGGTGGCCAAAGTTGATGCATCTTTAATTTAAAAATTAAATTAAAAGAACCCCACATTCTTTCCTCTGGGAGTCACAGTCGAGCACAAATGTTTAATTATGTCTTAATTCCCTCAGCTGTTGAGGCAGACAACTTTTGGGGTGTTATGAATGTCAGCCAGCTTTCATGGTTGTGAACCAAAAAGAGATAAAAGCCACATTTGTGGTTTAAGGATGTTAATTGGTGCTGCCCCGAGGTGTGGGAGGGGGCGGTTGCGGGGCTGGATGAGGCAGGAGAGGTGGCAGAGCCCCGCTCGGGTTCCAGCCGTGCTGCAAGAGGCACACGCACTTATCTGCCTGGAAAGGAAGTGCCGTTTTTTATCACAATATTACATCTCCCAAGCCCAGCTCGAGCCCCGGCGCTCATGGGACTCGGGGTTATCTCACAACATCAGCAGAAGTTCACTGCGAGGGGATTTCTGTGGTGTTAAACCTGCAGGGAGTCTGTGCCGAACAGGTCAGGCCGCTGCTCTGGGGGCTCTGCCGGGGCTGAAAGTCGTGTTTTCCTTATCACCCACCCATCCTCTTGGCTGTGTTTGAGCTCTCCCGACTGAGCCAGGGGTGGCAGGAATGCTGCCAAGCACGTTCGGTGACATCAACACCTGCGGTGGTGTCACCACAGCCTGGAAAGGACCGACAGCAGCCTGGGCTGTCCGAGCACCCAGGGCTGGCAGAGACACCGGGATACTCTGATTGCCTGGAGAGAATCAGAAAGTGCAGCTATTTCTTATTCTAATTAACCTGTTATAATGATCAGAAAATAGAATTTGAGATATCCTGACTCTCGGACAGGACAAGGGCCAGGACAAGGACTGGATTCAGTATTATTTATTAGGTGATGGGCTCCTTCCATAACTTCTAAAACTTCATTTTTCTTCACTTGTTCTACAATGTGTGTCTTGGATTCATACAAAATAACACCCTGAAATTGCAGGTGAGAGAAATATTTATTCCTTTGGCATCAAAATAAAATCTAGTCCAAGGTAGATGAGTTGTGTGGTCCCTCTCCACCTCCCCAACAGGAAACTAGTGAAGATGAAGAAAACAGCCCAGGGAAGTCAAATCACATGTTCTTAAAGAAAATAATCCACTTTTAGAAATACAGGTCAGTGGAAAGGAAGTCAGTTAGTGGAGGTGAGTCACGTTTTGCCCCCAAAGTGGGCTGTTCATTCAGCACAAAATGTCATTTTAAGGGGCAGGTTCCCTCTGTGCTGCTGGAAAGGTATTGGGAAGCAGAAATAAATCCACAAGAGTCAGAATTTTGCTAAAATGCCACAAATAGTTCCCTGAGCTTTGGAATTGACGGATCTTGTGTCTCGTTGGTGCCTGAGTTCCACCTGAGCTCTGCAGGGTTCACACCCTGTGCTCGCTGCCTGTTTTCTCTGCGGTTCCTCAGTGCCATCTCCCACCACGCTGCATTCCAGCTCTTGTTGCTGCCTCAGTTCCTTCTCCTGCTCTGCCGGGTGTTGGGAATTTGTCCGTTCAGAGCTGCACTCCCCGAGTTGCTGTGGCTGCACCACCTGCCACGCTCCTCTCCTGGTGCAGCAGCTCCACCTCCAGGAGCAGCTCTGGGAGCTGCAGGTGCTCCGGGGGGGTGGGTGGGTGATAATCCCGACCCGCCAAATCCTGCTGGAATTTGTTGTGCAGATCTGAATCACACAATCCTGGGATCACTTAGGCTGGGAGAGCTGGAAGATCCCTGTTACTAAGGGAACACAGAGCAGATGCCAAGGCTAAAAGTAAACCAGGAGTATTTAATTACAAGAGCCTCAATTAGGAGAGAATGCAGTTTTAATCTAAAGTTCAAGTCAAGATTATTTACTACTGGAATTTTTTTATGGTTGAATCAAATCAGTGCACTGTTCAAGGTGTTCAAGGATTTTAACATCTGAACCAAACTCCTGTTTACAGTCTATAGGTGTTAAAATTCCTTGGATACTTATCATGGGTTTCCCTTTTCTTCATATTGTTCATCATATTTTCTCTCCATGTGACATTTTTCTTACAAGAATATATTGTATTTTCAGGGAGACTTTTGGGAGGTGAATTTACAGAGGTTAAACGAAACCACACTTGGAATTTCTCAGGTTTGAAGTTCATTTGAAGCTCAGCTGACCAGAGCCCACCGTGCCTGAGTGGTCACATTAGTGATTGGTCCCTTGATATAAGTAACACCAGCGATTATCTGAGTTTAACATGTGGCCTCTCTCAGTCTGACTGTTGGGTCCAGATGTTCTCTGATTAACTGTCTCATTGGAGTCTGATTTAACGGCTGTGATTGTATCAGCCGTGCTGGACTTCAGGAATGGTAATTTTAGCTCTGTGTTCTCTGGGTGATGTTGTCGGAACAGCAGCCGAAGGGAAGAGCTGGGGCAGTTTCTGTGCTGTATTTTAGGAGGGAGACTTTAAAGATGTTCATATCTGAAAGGAGAATGTTAACAGGTGTCATAAAGAGGACAAATTTCAGCTGGGACTAGGATTGGAAAACCTGGGGCCTGCAGGCCTGGGGCTGTGGGATGGCATCCCCTCTCTCCTCCCATCCAGGAAGGGGGTGTAGAAAACTGAGGAAAACAGCAAATTAGTCACACTTTAAAAAATTAAATAGCAAAAATAAAATCCCATGATAGTTTCAGCATAGTACCAGCCCTAAGTTTTCCAGTCCCCAGTCCCAGGAAATCCCACTCTGCTCCCCCAAATTCTGTTTGTAGTGACAGGCAAATGCATTTAATGCAGGTAAATTCCCTTTCCTTCCCCAAACCACAGCCCAGTGTTGCTGTGCAGTTTGCCCTGTTTAATGCCAGTTCTGGGCAACATTTCTTCTTTATCCCTATTTTTGTTAACATATTACAGCATATTTTGGAAACCATCAGAATGCAAGTCCTGAAAACCACTAGAATATTATGAGGCAGAACTTGGTAAGAGAAGGGCCTGAAATTATAGATTTACACAGGAATATTCATCTTGATTAGAAACCCTTGTATTAAAGAAGATGCTGTAAGAATCAGTTACATAATTCAAGTTTCCTGACTCACATGAGCTTGGAAACAACATGTGTTGTTTGGTGGGGGTTATTTTGCCATTAATTGTACAACCAGATAAATTACACTGTGCTTTAATGATAGAGAGACACTGGTATTAATGAAGTAGAAAATACACATCTGAGCGCCTGGAAAATGATGCCTGGATGATTTTTTTTTTATTAATTTCCTTTCCAGTTCTCAGTGCTGCATTTCCATTTGATTTGTTTCTATTTTTGTTTCACAATAAACCCAGGGAGGCTCATTTTTTTCCTGCCTGCCCTCCACAGAGCGGAATGATGAAAGTTTCTCTCCTATTTTTAGAAGTGAAATTTCCACCAGGTGCATTCTGTGCTGGCTCATCCAGGAATCTCCACTCATGTTTGCTTTATGTGGTATCTAAACAAAATAGAGACTTGCTTTTTGTACAAAAATCGGTATTGAACAACAGGACTAAGAAAATAACCAAGAGGCACAAAGATAAACTCAAAGCCAGTATGTCCAAGTAATAAATGCAATATTTGGGATTTTTAGTGCTGCTTTGACCTGCAGTGACACAGAAAGAGACCCGAGGAGTGGGACAGTCCAGCGTTCACACCCTCGCAGGGTGTTTATCGTCACCACATCCTCGTTGGGGTTGTTGTCTCTGCTGTCTGGCTGGAAGTTGATACTGCTGAGAGGTGATTGCGCCTTCCTTTGTTGGCAAACAATGATCTCATAAAAGCTGTTGGGAAAAAGGGAGTTGAGTGCTGGAGTCAGAGGGAAAACAAAGCCAGGGTGGGCCAGAAAGGCTTGAGCTCCTTTCCCTTCCCTAGATGGATATCTGCAGTGGGGTGGATGAAAAACATGCAGAAAAGTTGCCTTATCTCTGACTGTGTTGCCTCAATTAAGAAAAAATTTGCATGTTGTTACTGTGTCACTTCACGTTTTATAATTCCCCTTCTCTTACAGTCTCCAGATTTTCAATACATACATGTAATCGTTTTCTTCTTGCTGTTTAAGGGAAGAAACTCAGGTATAGCACTGACTTTTTAATTACTTCCCCCCAGTTTATAATTTTATGGGCTGCACTCCTCTCTTTTTCACTAAGGAACACGGGAATTTTGAATTCCTGGCATATCCTCCCCGCAGAGTTCTGATCCTATCGCTGGGGTGTTTCTCACAACATTCAGGATTCTGTCTGGAGTCTGGAAACTCCTCTGCCTTTCCAGCCTCGCCCGCAGCCTGCTCTGTCTCAGGCTGGTTTGGGTTCGCCGCTCTCTCCTCCTGGGAGGGAGGGAGCAGCTCTGCTGTGTCTGTGGGGCTTGTGATGAATCATCAGTTAACACCTGTCAAACCCAGGTAGTCACAAGAACCCTCCAATACCCACCGTATTGACTCCCTTCTTGTTCCTCGGCATCCGAGTCCCATTAACAGCTGTCAAAACCTGGTAAACTATTTATATGCTTTCACAATTTGTTTAATTGGATAGTTAGGAAATGGCAGACAAGAAAAGCTTTCCTTTTTCCTTTTTCTTTTTTTTTCCTTTAGTCTGGTTGAACATCTGTAGCATTAGGGGCTCATTATCTCTGAATTGGCACAGCAAATCAGCAGCATCATTAAAATGCCACATTAAGATGATTAAGTTTCTTTGTTACCCAGTTGACTTTTTGCATGTGCTGAGGATTTCACGATTATGACCCTGCTCCTTGTAAAACACTTGAGCTACATCACCCTTTCCTTTAATGGTTTCTGGGTTTTATTCCTTGTGCTTCTCCTAACGCTCCTGGTAAACTTTGCTTAACAACAGGACAAAACTTACCTTCTCTTCTCTGTATTTGGTGCCAAAGTCTTGGATTAAATGGAGAAACTGGAGGATTTTCCTTCAGAAACTTTTTCCTAGAGAGAACAGCTGAGGTTAAGAAACCCTCCACCTTGCCCTGATCATTTGTTGCTCTGGACTTCTTATATTGCTGCATTTTCAGCCTGGAGAAGAGAAGGTTGTGTGGAGATCTCACAGCACCTTCCAGGATCTTAAGGTGCCCACAAGGGAGGCAGAAAAAGACCCTTCATCAGGAACTGGAGTGACAGGAAAAGGGGGAATGAGTTCAAACTGAAAGAGGGGAAATTTGGATGAGATATACAGAGGAAATTCCTCCCTGTGAGGGTGGGCAGGCCCTGGCACAGGTGCCCAGAGAAATTGTGGATTTCCCATCCCTGGGAGTGTCCCAGGCCAGGCTGGACAGGGCTTGGAGCACCCTGGGATAGCAGAAGGTGTCCCTGCCCATGGCAGGGGTGGGACTGGCAGAGCTTTAATGTCCTTCCAAGCCAAACCCTCAGTGATTCTCTGACTCCACAGAGCACACACAGGCTCTGTTTGGGTGGTGACTCAGTCTGAAGTTGCCACCGCAGCTTTATTTTGGATTTTTTCCAGAACCCATTGTTTTTACAGTGTTTCAGGTGAAACAAAAATATTACTCTGGAGTATGTCTTTCATCTCATAATCATCTCCCCAGGAAATGAAACCATGTGCATCAGCCTTAACGCATCACACCGGGGCTTTGTTGTGTCAAAGCTGGAGCTTTTTTTTCTCATTGTATATTAACTCCATGAACTGCCTCAAGAAAAACAGTTCCTTGGCTTGGATACCAGGAGTGGGTTAATTCTCCTACAACTTATTTGCTTTCCTAATAGAAGAGATGACAGCACTTCTTTTTTTCCACTGTGGGAACGTGGTTATTGTTTTTTAGGGATAATTATGTTTTTCCTCAGTTAAATTTCCCTTTTCTACATGAAGTCACAGTAACCTTCCTCTTGATTAAGGTGGACCAGCCTGGAAACTCCCTATCTCATTAAAATATGATTTTTAAATGACAGATACAAACCTTCCACACAGCTGCCAATCTCCTAATCCCGTGGCATTCCCTGTGTGTGCCAGTACAGAGCTGGAAAAGGAGTTTGGTGGTTCCAGACTATGCAACAACTTGGTTAATTTTAGTCCAACCTGTACTGAGCCATTTTTACCAAAGCTTTCCCCAGTGTGGCTGTCAGGGAGGCAAAGCAGCCTCTAAACTATAACAGGTGAAAAATCCCAACCCTTCTAACATATATTTGGCTAAAAAAATTCTCTTCTCTCGTACCTTCTGCTGTTCTCAGTCACCAGAAGGCGAATTTTTCTGTTTTCATGGTGAGCAGCAGCAGCAAAGGGCACAGGAGCCTCTGCTGCAGGTCCCTGCTTGGCCCCCTCTGCTGATGCAGACAAAGGTGAGACGTTAAGTAGAAAGTGGGAATTGAAATTGTTTCTGAAAGTACCAACAAGGTGCAGCTGCACCGGGTACTTCCTTTTAATGTGCTGAGCAGGATGTAGCAAATTATTTTGGAACTGCCTCCTTTTGAGAGGGAAAAAAACAACCAACCAACCAACCATTCCACAATAAAAGTGCTTTTTTCTGCTTTTTTTTTTCCTCCTGGAAAAGACACTGTGCTGAAAGCTGCTGTCAGCAACTGGCAATCATTTTTCCTTGGAGTGATGGAAATGGATGTATAAACTAATTTTGAAGGAATCTTGATAGCAGGATCACCCTTGCACCCTTGGACATGAAGTTGGCAGCAGGAGGCACCTGCAGAGCAAGCAGGAATCTGTGGGAGGGAAGCAGAACTGGTGCTGAAGAATCCACAGTGAAAATCATCCTGTTTTGGGTGAATCTGGAGCTCCCTGTGACCCTTTGAGCAAACACCCAAACCCACGTGAGCTCCTCAGGGACCAGGACAGGCAGTCCCAACACCAGACTCTAAACATTGCCTAGGACAATGGGACACCCCCATCCTTCTGGGGATATCCTTATCCAGGGATAGCACAAGAGGCATCTCAGGGCTTTCCACACCACTGTGGAGTCTTGTGTAGGACAAAGGAATCCTCACCCATCTTCTCCCTCCACCTCAACCCAAAGTCAGACAGGTAGGCCAGGCTTAGTGCAACCATTTAGGACAGAGGATCGATTTTCTCATTAAGACACAGTTGAAAATTTTGATTTCATGGAAATTCGGGTTGCCAGATCTTTCTTTTTCAGTGCTGCTTTTATGTTGCCACCTCATTTTCGCTGTCACCCATCGTTTGTTCTCGGCATTTGATGTGGCTTATTACTCAGAACCAGAGCTAATACATATTCAGCAGTTCTGTACTTTGGAGAAAGGACAAGTGGTTCAGTGCCAGATTGAACTGTCTAACCCTGGGCTGGAGGGAGGAGCAGGTGGCCAGGGAGAAAGACTTTCAAACAGGAAGCCTTATGGTGCAGCTCGGGCCTCTTGTCTTCACTGGCAGCTCAGGGCATGGCTGAGCCCTACTGTCAGGGAATCATGGAATGGTTTGCGAGGGAGGGAGGGACCTTAAATCCCACCCAGTCCCACCCCCTGCCATGGGCAGGGACATCTCCCATAGCCCAGGTTGCTCCAACCTGGCCTTGGACACTTCCAGGGATTGGAAATCCACAGTTTCTCTGGGCACCTGTGCCAGGGCCTGCCCACCCTCACAGAGAGGAATTTCCTCTGTTTGTCTCACCCAGATTTCCCCTCTTTCAGTTTGAACTCATTCCCCTTTGTCCTGTCACTCCAGTTCCTGACACACAGTCCCTCTCCAGCCCCCTCGCAGCCCCTTAAGACCCTGGAAGGTGCTGTGAGATCTCCACCCATCCTTCTCCAGGCTGAACAGCCCCAGATTCCTCAGCCAGCTTTAAGCAGAAACAAGTTGTGCTGCCAATTACTGAGGATTTGAATGGAAGTGCTGGTAGTGCTGGAGTTAACAGTGGAAAGGAAATGCAGCACCATAAATTGGGAATAATCTGCTGTTTATACAGTGTGACCAAATTGCTTATATTTTTACACAGTTAGTAAATCATTAGCCTTTGTCATGGAGCTGCATTCATTTAGGCACTGCCTCTGGATGCCTCTGGATTCCTCTGGACGAGGAGACACACCCAGGGACCTCTTGGAAGGCCAGGGATGCTGATCCTCAGGAGGCTTCGGGTTCTTTGCCACATCCTCCCAACAGGACTTTGGACAAATCTGGGTTTTCTGGGATACATTTGTTCACCAGGAAATCCTTCCCCTGCCTCTGCTACTTTGATTTATACAAGTAAATCAAGATTGTTGACTGCTCCTCACACATCTGAGAGCTGTGCATAAAAACTGTGATTTTCAATTGAAAATTAGGATTATTGATTAGGTTTAACTGATGAGAATCTATCCCTTGGGAGCACTGGGAGTCTTACACTGCTCAGACATGTGTTGGAGTGTTCCAAGCCCCGGAGGTTCCACAGGAAGATAAAAGTTACAAGATATAACTATCCTTTTTTAATTTGTGTCTTTCTGTATTTCCAGTTCACAGGAGCAGCCTGAGATTCTGACTTCTGTAGAAATAGTAATTGTGAGTGGTGTGAATAACTGTTTTGAATCCTGACTAATTCCCTGTAATTTCAGGACAAGTTTGTACTGTATGGTACTTTCACAATCTGTAGGAGGAAATTGTCCATCACAGGTAATTAACAGGCAGGTCAATGTTTTTAAGGATTATCTCACCAAGTGTCCCTGACCAGTGAAATTTCATGTCTCAAGTTCATTTCTGCATCTTTGGGTGTTTCAAGAAAACTTTCAGGAAATGAATAATGTCATTTTATATAATTTTTGGTGCAGTTTTTCCTAAGATACCTCATTGTGCATAAGATGAGCATCTTTTCACTCCTGTGCTTTGTTTTACCTGCAGATGATGTGATTAAAGTGAAGGGTGAATACAGTGAAAGAGAGGAGAGTGCTTTAAATCCCGAGCCTATGGACAACCCGGAGGAATCTGAACTGCCCTACACCTACCCCAGAGAATATAATGAATATGAGAGCATTAAACTGGAGAGACACTCGGGTTCCTATGACCACGTCAGGCCAGCTAGTGGAAAGATGAATTGTGATATCTGTGGATTAGCCTGCATTAGCCTCAATGTCTTGATGGTTCATAAGCGTAGCCACACTGGTAAATATCCCTCTGTTGTTCTTGTAAGAGCTGGGTACTGAAAGGAGAATGCTTCTTAATATAGACTAGTTATTTTAAACAAGGATCCCAAACCAGGCTTTCCTTGTCCTGTCCTTGATGCCACATATGATCTCCAGCAAGTTACCCACTGTTCTGTGCCTCACTTTGCCCACCTTTCTTCTCATTGGGATTGAATGTTACTAAAAGCGTGTTTGTGAGGCATTTTAAGAATTTTGGATGAAAGGCACTATGTAATGTCAGTATTTCAGGCACAAAGTCAGTTTGGTTTTGTGCTGCCATTTCCAGTCTGTGTATGTATTTCTCTCTGTGCTATACTTTGGCAACAAACCAATGAGCATCTTAAGTTTCAAGATAAGGCTTTCTTTTTCTTCTAAAAATTGCTGCTCTGTTGGAGTCAGCCTCCTCCAGAGCACTTCTTTCCATGGAAGAACTGTGCAGTGCTTTCCATAGTCCCACATATGTTACAGGCAGCTCTGACACCAGAGCTGCACCTCACTCCCACTGAAGTCCCACTGCGTGTGTTTCTATAGAAAGAATCAATCCAGTACCTCACTCTTTCCTCTTCCAAAAAGGCAGAGGACACCCTGATACCCACGTAACCATTAAATGTCCTTTTCTGTATGTCATTTTAAGGTGAACGGCCATTCCAGTGTAATCAGTGCGGAGCTTCCTTTACTCAGAAGGGAAACCTCCTCCGCCACATTAAACTACACACAGGGGAAAAACCTTTTAAGTGCCACCTGTGCAGTTATGCCTGCCAGAGGAGGGATGCGCTTACGGGTCACTTAAGGACACATTCTGGTAAGTGACTTCACAGGCACCTCACGTGGTTCAGGTGTGTGTCACTGGGACACTCGGTGTGCAGAGGAGTCAGCGAGGTTTGCTCAGCCTGCTGAGGGGTCTCCACGGAGCACTGACCGCTCACTGTGCTCGTGGAACTGACTCAGGATGTGGCTCTGCCCTCAGTGCAGGGAGAGGGCACAGGGAAGCCGTGTTACACCCCCCAAACCTCCAGCACAAACAACTCCATGGGAATTTCACAGGAAAAGACCTCCCAGGTCAAATCTAACCTTTGACCGGTCACCACCTTGCCAGCTCATTTTCAGAGGGGTGGAGCTGGCTGTGACAGCAAGCTCTGAGCTTGAGGAGAGTGTGAGACATTCTTTGCTGGGGTTTCCTCCCATCCCACCCTGAGCTGTGAGGAAAGCTCCAGGAGCATAATCCTGGGCAGCATGACTCTGGTGCCAACTGACACCTCTCTGTGGTGTAGTGCCTTTCATCTGAATCTCTTAACATGCTCACAGATGGTTCTTCTCCAGCCTGGTAGGGTGTTCTGTCCATTTTACAGGTGGGTAAATGGAGGCACAGAGCTGAGGTAACTTGAATAACAAGCCAGGTAAAAGTTGGTCTTAGTTCCCCCAGTTCTGCAGGATCCAAGTTTGCTTGCCCTTGGTTTTGTGTGTGTCCCTGTTCTGTAAGGGCTCAGAAAGAAAACATTGATACTAAATGACAGATGTTATCTCTGCTCTGCACAGAAGATGTTTGACCTCACAAAGAATCAAAGTCAAAAATGAGCTTATCTGCCACGGATAAATGAGATTGTGATTTAATCAAGACCAGCAGAGTGGTGGGGCCTGTCCCCCACCAGCACAATGCTGAAACCTGCCCTTGGACACTCCCAGGGATGGGGCAGCCACAGCTGCTCTGGGCAACCTGTGCCAGGGCCTGCCCACCCTCACAGGGGAGAGTTTCTTCCTAATAACTAATTTTAGAGGATGTCTGTTCCCAAACCAGTAGTGAGATAATTTAGGAAGCATTTCCAAGTCTTGTATATGAGGCAGCTGGAAAGGCTGTGTGGGGATCTCGAAGTTCAAACAGGTTTGCTTTAGTTTAAATGAATTAGGAACATCATTCCCTCACAACAAATGCCTTTGGAAATGAAATCCTTGAGCAATTCTGTACAGACAGACCCAGGTCAGGCATTCAGGGCTGGGGCAGCCCTGGTGTGGCAGTGGTTCTGTTGGCCTTCCCTAGGGAAGTTACTGCAAGGGAAGCTGTCAGCAGGGCTCTGGGAACAGTGTCTCATTTAAATCCTGTTCTTTTCTGGTGCTGAGCTTAGAGGGTGAGGAGGAACTCTGTGTGTCTGGTGGTTTCACCCTCACGTCACCCTAAATTTGTGATGATTAAACTCAACAGGAGTTTCGAGCTGGGCATAGGCTGTTGGTAAATAAGTACTGAAATCAGGAGGAGATGTTTTAGTGGTCTCTTGTAGTTATTTTAATCCCTTTGTTATTTATTTTTCCAGTGGAGAAGCCGTACAAGTGTGAGTTCTGTGGCAGGAGCTACAAGCAGAGGAGCTCGTTGGAGGAGCACAAGGAGCGCTGCCGGACTTACCTGCAGAGCGCCGGCGGGTGTGAGGCGGGTGAGTTTATCACACCGTGGTGGTTTTGGGGTTTGGGTGCATTACAGGGCTCCACAAAGGGCTTCTGGTGAGCTGTTAACCCACAGCCTGAGAGCAGCTTTTCCTCCACTCGTTTTCAGTAACCTGAGGGGCTGTAACGTTTTAAAGGGGCTGGTTCAAGGCAGCCCTCGGGCAGGGAGTTAAAGAGCACTTTTATTTTAATGGCTTTTTTATTTCACAGTTACTTTGAATAAAACATATAAAATGCCTCGTACCCAGCATTTCTGTAGGTGATACAGTGAGTTAAATTATTCCTGCATTAATGCTATTATGTGGCTGGTTTTATGGGATGAGTTGTTTGACAACAGTTGTTCATGTCTCAGGCTCTCTGATGGTTCCTTTTCTTTACAATAAGAACTATTAGTCAAAATCTGTTAGAATTCACAGATGTTTTAGTGGCCTGGATCCAGGGCATGGAAATGGGTTGGTATCCCAAAAATCAGTGGCAGATCAGCTTAAGAGGGAGTGAGAGGTGAGGGATTGCACTGAATATAGAGCTGCCTTCGAAAAGGATGAAGGAAAAATGTAGCAAAACATGTTTTTTCTTGGTTTCCCTTTTGCAGTCTCAGTGCTGCAGTTCCAAAACACTTTGGTGCAAAATAACTGCCATAATCTTTGTCCCTGCTTCACCTGAACCGTTCAGATCCTAAAATGAACTGTGTGATTTGAGTCCCACAAACCACCAGCAAGTCAGGAAAGAATTTCTTTTCCCTTTCACAGTCAGGGAGTGAGTTTGACCTTCCAAAGGATTCCAGGACTGATCTGAGCACTTTCCCATTCCTTTGTTCTGTGGCCTTAAAAAAGCAACCAAACAATCGAATCATGGAATGGTTTAGGTGGGAGGGACATTAAATCCCATCCAGTTCCATCCCCTGCCACGGGCAGGGACACCTCCCACTGTCCCAGTGTGCTCCAGCCTGGCCTTGGACACTGCCAGGGATGGGGCAGCCACAGCTTCTCTGGGCACCTGTGCCAGGGCCTGCCTACCCTCCCAGGGAGAATTTCTTCCAAATAACTCTTTAAACAACAGTAAGGACAGGATTCTGCAGGAATCATCACAAGCAAGGCCTGGCAAACAGTGTGAGGATCTGTTGGTGTGTGACAGTGACTGGCACAGGAGTTCCCATCCTGTGCAGAGCGAGCAGGTTGGTGTTTCAGGCACACACCAAACCTCCCCAAAACCCATGACTTAGCAAAGAGTTTTATAAGGTTTTTTTAGAGTTTTTGTCGTTTTTGGGAGGGTTCTCTTCTCATCAGCACAAGGTGTTTTTTGGAGCACTAGTAAAAGTAACTGGTTTTCAGCACATCAGCGAGTTTTGGTTTTCATGAGAACCCTTTACACTTTGTAACTGTGGTTTGTGTTACTGTACACGCTCCCCCATGGCAGTCGCCCAACGTGTCCACCCGTGAAAATGGAACACATGAGCCCTCCCACAGCCCTCTGCTCCTAAATGGTTCTCATGCTTTAGATGCACTTCAGAACAGCAGCATCTCACTCCCTATCCCAGCCTGTCCTTGCTGCAGTGGGCAGGGAGCCACAACTGGCCACAGGGAATGCAAATTCCCCCTGTAACATGAGGGGGCTGCTCCCTCTGCCTTGGAGACCTTCACACTCTTACAAATGTTGCACTGTTTTTAGGGAAATAGGAACTTATATGAAAAATGGGAAATCCTGGGGCATTTCCATCCAGTTCCCTGGTGCCATCAGGATGCTGGACAGAATCAGGGGGAGGGAAGGCTGGAAAGGCCCTCAGGAGGTCATTTAGTACATTTTGTTTATTTTTCTCCTAAGTGTAGCATTTTGCATTTGTGTTTAGTAAACATCTTTCTGTTTCTGATCATTTTCCTGCTTCTCCACAACACTTTGGATTTCGGTGCCTTGCTGAAATCCTTGCAAGCTTCTCACTCTGGCCTAGTGGGAGGTGTCCCTGTCCACGGCAGGGGTTTGGAATTAGGCAGTCTGAAAGGTTCCCTCCAACTCAGACCATTTCATGGTTCTGTGATTCTCAAATGGAGCCATCATTAAGCACAACTATAGTCCCCATGTCATCGCCCATAACTAATTAAAACATCACCAGCACCAGAGTAACCATTCTAGCTGCTTTTTAGCACCAGGTTGCACATTCCAAATGTGGAAGTATCTGTAAAAGAGGAGCTTTGTGTAGCTGTGTTGTTGGAGGTTTTCCCTGATAACCATCTCTGCTCACACTGTTCTCATTGCACAATCACCCAGCTCTGTTCCACTCTCCATTCTTGAGTGACCACACAGAGATGCTACAGGAAGCAATGCCTCTAATTTCAGCCCTGCTCTGAACTTGAGGGCTTTGCTCTCAATATCCACACCTTCTAAAAACTCTACTCATTGATGGTGTGGCAGAAACCACAGCCTGGAAACAGCTCAGTGCAGGGGAGAGTGGGGTGTGCTCAGGGCTGGGACAGCAGCCACTCTCTCTGCACCCTGGGGGTGACATGGGGGCCAGAGACACATGTCCCACCCCTGGAAGTGTCCAGGGGCAGCCAGGACAGGGTTTGGAGCACCCTGGGACAGTGGGAGGTGTCCCTGCCCATGGCAGGAGGTGGAATGAGGTGATCTCCAGGGTCCTTTCCGACCCAAAGCACTCTGTGATCCCCTGCTGGCCAGGGGACTGCAGGGTTTGGTGAGGAGGCTCCTCACCCAGGGACACAACACAATGTAAGGGGCCATTCATAATGGATAAATCACATTGGCAGGAAAATTGTCTCCTGGAAGCATCACCTAAAGTCAGGATCCCAGCTGGCACTGAGCTGGCAACAGTGCTGGGAGCACCAGGGACACAGCCCAGGGGGAGCAGGGAACACCACCCTCAGCCCCAGTGCTGGCTGAGCAGGACAGGGACACCCAGCTCTGACAGTGGTGCTGGAGCTCAACCCCCTCCTACTGCCATGTACCATTCCACAGGAGCTGCCCTTCCTGTGCAATTCCTGGGTGGGAGAGCACAAATCAGATCTGACTAAGAGGGGTGAGGGTCACTTATTTAGGTTGTAGTTTCTTTCACCATCCTTTGCTTTTAAGTTGCGCTCTGGCCCAGCTGAGCCATCAGAGCTTGCAGGGCATGTGGGAATCCCAGGACAGTTCAGTGCTTTGGAAGTCTGGGTTTCACATGTTTGTTTTTTCTCAGTGTAACCTGAAGCACAGCCCTTGCCCATTTCTCAGTCCAGAATTTCACTTTTAGATGCAGTGATTTAATTAGTTCTTTAAGTCATGATGTGCAGTGGAATCATCCAGAGAGAGGGGAACAGAATAAGGACATGGGGTGTGATTTCTTCTCCCAGAGAATCTTTAGAGAATTGGGAGTTATTAAAAAATTGTCCCCTAAATTCTAAATATTATTCTTTGTTGTTTAATCAGTGATTCAGAAGGAAGAGGTGGATGAGATACTGTTCAGTTTCTGGGTAGAGGAGCAGTGGTGTGGGTGAGAACCAGTGTAACCACCTGTGTCTCACTGGGAGCGGACACTGCTCCCCTAAGGCTGGGTGATGAGGATGCCATCAAAGACCATTTGAGACCCATAAATATTGTTTTTTCTTTAGGAAAAAATAGCCAGTGGCAAGGAGTGGAAAATCTTAATGTGAAAGCAAAGACCCCCAGCATTAAAATGGCAGAGCCATCAAGCTGGAAAATTGATCTTACAGATGTCATGTTACATAGGTCAATAGTTACTGTCTCTGAGTGATCTCCTCTGAGGAAACACTCTGTTACCTCTGCAGGAAGCCCTTGTCTGCCCTCCTGACACTAATTCAGTAATTAAAGTTCCCTTGGTGGCACATAAATAATGTTGGAAAGACAAGTTGTCCCCAACAGGCCACTTGCAGCTTCCAGTGTGATCCTGGGGCTGGCTGGGAGGGCTGACAGCAGCTCTGGGGTCTGCCAGGACAGAGGAAAAGGCTCTGGAAATGTAGAATTAAAGCTTTACTGCAACATGGGAACAACTCCTGGAGATGAGGACTGAGAAAAAAGGGAACTAGAAGAACAAAATCAGAAAACAAAGGACTGGTAGGGACCAGGGAGCTGGTTTTATAGCATGGATAAACTGCATTTTCTTCCTTTTTTTCTTCATAATGTAAATTTTTTTAATATGCAGCACTGTTTGTATTATTTTGTTCAGGGTTGTTGAGGCATTTAAAATTTAAATGACTGTTGTCAATGACCTGTGCAATGATCCAGTCAAGACTGGAGGGTTTGGGGGCTGAGGATAGTTGAAACCTTGGACTGAGGTCACCTGAAGATGATATAAAGTGCTCAGGATGCATTTTCCAGGTGTTGGAGCAGGAGGATTAAACACAAGTGCTGAAATTAAAAATCCCATAATTCTCAAGCCTGAACTGGAGCTTCAGGCCCAAACCCAACCTGGTGATTTTGCTCTGCCTCCCTCCCCTTCTCTGAGACACTCACCTTAACCCGGTGTTTGGCCTCACCGCAAGCAGCCTCCCAGGCTCTGTCTGGGTATTTCATGCTGGAAGCAGGCATGAAACATTTATGTGAGTCTCCAAACCTACTGAGGTAATTTAGGGTGAAAAACAGACCTGAGGAGGGGTGTGTTACTCCCTTTGGGCACTCCATGCCCTGCACAGGGCAGGCTGTGCATGTGTTGTGGGGTTGAGGAGCAGCAGAGCCTGGCCCTGGTATCCTGTAATTCCTGACTCATCCTCACAGCTGGTGTTTGTGGCACCAGCACCTCTGAAACACTCCACGTTTGCAAAGTGCTGAACAAACACGAACAAACAGTCCTGGCTGAGGTTTGGTGAGTCATGGTTTGTGCTGACTGAAACTCGTGTGATATCAGGAGCAGCACTGACAAACAGGCACGGAAATGCTCAGGGAAGGGCTGCTCAGAGCTGGGAAGGATGAAGCTGCACTTTGAGCACTTGCTGTACTTGGCAAACAGCAATTTAACTGTAGTAATTAATAAATCTGTGTTTGGCAGGGCTGAAGTGATACCAAAGTGTTCCTACCACTTTCCTCTGGCTTTGCTTCTCTCTTGCTTAGGTTATGCTTCATGTATTCAGGGAGGCCTCACTGTGGCCTTCCAGTGCATTCAGGGGATTATAAAAAGGAAGAAGAGGGACTTTTTATGCAGGCAGAAAGTGCCAGAACAAAGGGGAATGGTTTCAGACTGCCAGAGGGCAGGGTTAGGTGGGATATTGGGAAGGAATTCCTGGCTGGGAGGGTGGACAGGCCCTGGCACAGGGTGCCCAGAGCAGCTGTGGCTGCCCCAGCCCTGGGAGTGTCCCAGGCCAGGCTGGACAGGGCTTGGAGCACCCCGGGCTGGTGGGAGGTGTCCCTGCCCATGGCAGGTGTGGCACTGGATGGGCTTTAATGTCTTTCCCACCCAAACCACTCTGTCAATCCATGACTCTTTATTCAGGCATGTCAGTGTATGTGCACAGCAACCAGGACTTTTTCACAGTGAAATTCAACATTTTGTACTACTTTGGGAAAGTAAATCCCCCCTCTTTGTCCTCCTTTAGTAGATCCCAACTCTAGAGACATGGGCAGTCTCCTCAGAAGCATCCAGCTGTCTGCACAGAGATCCCTAACTCTGGAACTCTAAGCAGGGAGTTCACAGTTTCCAGTACAAAGGCAGCACTGCAGGCCGTGTCGCTGAGCTGTGAGCAGGGCTGGGGAAGCCACAGCAGTTACGATCAGTGTCAGTGTGGCAGGAGCGAGATGAGGTGGCAGCTCCAGCTCAGGGCCTGTGCAGCCCCAGGAGCTGAGAGCAAGCACAGCCCCTGTGCAGTGCTGGGCACTGTTAGCACGGCTGGGAGAGCTCTGGAAAATGCCAAGAGCCTCAAGTGGCCCAGCCCCAGGAGACTGATGGCAGGACACAGGTACTTTCCCTAAAATTAGGCATTCTGAAGGTTGTAATGAGCTTTAAAACACCAGGGAGAAAACACTCATGGTTAGTTTTAGCTGTAGCATTTAGGGAGAAAAAGAAGTGATAGTAACACCTGGAAAAAAAGGAGTTAGAAATTAATTTTGAGGGTTATATTGTTTTGATTTTAACTGAACATTGATATATTTCATACAAGTTTCTTAGTGATTCGTTAAGACATCTATGACTGATATCTGAAAAGTGCTGCAAGAGGCCTGAGCATCTTCTCCTCAGCCTGGAGCACTGTGTGTGTGTGCAGGTGTCACCCAGCCTTACTCAGAATAAAAAAGAGAGGCTTGCAGAGCTTCTGTCTCCAGCTGCAATGTGACCAGCCTTCCAGCCAGTTCATTCACTTCCTCTGCTCTCACCAGTGCTGGTTTGTACGGTCTGTGCTCCCCAGGGCCAGCTCAGGGCTGTGCTGGCTCCCACTGACCACAACTGCTGCCCAAAGAGCAGGAACGACAGAAAAAGCAAAAAACAACTTTGCATCAGATCTCCAAACTGTTTCCTCCAGTTACTGTGGCAAATCGGAGATTAAACCACTCAGCTCTTCCTTTTTTTTATCTTTTTTTTTTCCTTTTCACCTACGTGTTGTGTTTCTTTTTCTCTTTTTTCCCTCCCTTTGCACATTTTCCAACGTAGCCAGCGTGGAGGCGAGGCACATCAAGGCAGAGATGGGGAGTGAAAGAGCCCTTGTGCTGGACAGGCTAGCGAGCAACGTGGCAAAGAGAAAAAGCTCAATGCCTCAGAAATTTATTGGTAAGAACAAACCCCCTTTTCATCTGCAGCAGCTCAATGTGTGAGTTGGTAACCCCGGGCACAAAGCCCCTGCTTCTTTTAAATACCCTGCTCAAGCTGAGCATCTAATGCAAAAGAACAAAGTAACTTTGATTATTCTGGTGGGGTTCTAGTGATTGTTGTAAGGGTTGATTAAAACATAAAGAATTTATTCTGTTGGCTGCTTAAACTGGGTGGAAGTGCTGTTGTGCTTTGTGTCTGTTTATGTAGTTGATCTATGACATATTTTAGGGCTTCCACGTGCTGTTTCTGTACCTGTGCATTTGCAATGTTCTCTGCTAGGGTTTAGAACATGCAAAGAACTGGAAGGTTCCTGCAGGATTCCTGTGTGCAATAAGACCTAAAGACAGAAGAGTATTGGATTTCTGTTAGTCATCCTCCTAAATTTGACTATGCTTAGAAAATATCAAATCCTTTCTTGTGGTAATTTAAGCAACCAGATGTTTCCATAGCATTGTCTTTGCATTTAATTGTACATGATCAGAGTTTTGCATGTTGGGGATCTTAAATACTCGTTGGGCAGGTTCTGTGCTCAGCACACCCCAGATCCTCTTGGCCAGTCTGATTTCATCAGCCTGCCTTTAAAGATGATTAAACACAGCTCTGTGTCCTGAGGAGAGCCCTTAGTCAGCAGCTGTAGAACACTGGTGCTGCTGCAGCCTTATTTGTGCTGTTTGTATCGTTATTTAAGGTACCAAGTGCCTTTTTTTGGCTTAATATTAAGCTCACCTTCCCTGGTGTCCCCATGAGTGGGGAGGGAGTGCAGGGAGGGCTCCCTCAGCTGCTGCAGCCAGACCCACCTGGCAGAGGCTGTTCAGGGCACCTGCCCTGCCTGAGGTCCAAAGCCAGGTACAGGTGTGCCCCCAGGTCCATCCCAAGTAAAAGTGTGCCCCTAGGTCCATCCCAGGTACAGGTGTGCCCCCAGGTCCATCCCAAGTAGAAGTGTGCCCCTGGGTCCATGTACAGGTGTGCCCCCAGGTACAGGTGTGCCCCTGGGTCCATCCACATAGGAAACCAACTCAGTTTTTGAAGGTAATGTATCTCCCAGTGGGTTTGCTGGGTAGCTCTGGGATTTCATCTGTAAAAAGTGATCTCCCCCTGAGTGCCTTTGGTGCTCACAACTGAAACTGGGACTGTGGGGCTCGGCCCTTACACATCTTGCTGTGATTCAAAAAGCAATGCCATGCAAATGGCCTTGTAATTCTTTAGCTTCCTTCTTCTTTTTAAGCTTTTTTTCAGCTCTCTTGCTGTGCAACTGCCACTGGTTTGATCTGTATGTATTTCATTCACACCTGCAGCAGGATGCACACCCTCAGCATGAGGCTGGAGTTCAGAGCTAGCAGGGCCTGGGTTTGCTTTGCCAGCCTGGGGGTTACTGGGGGCACAGATCCTGTGGGGTTTGTGCTGGTGCTGGGTGGAACTGGCACTGCACACATGGGTGATTGTGTGGGGAAGCTGGAGAACCCTCCACAGTTCACCCAAAGGCACAAATAACCCATTTCTGAAACTTGCTGTTTTTCTAGACCTTCTGTGATTGTTCTTGTTGAGTGACATGTGAAAAAATTACCCACTTGGCCCTTTTATCCCTGGGAAGGATGTTTTCAGGAGCAGGCCCTCCGACCTTGGTCTGACTCCTGTGCCTTTCTGACCTGTCCTTGTCAGAGCCAGATCTGCCAGGCCAGCATGGGGATTCCTTGGGAAATGTGGGAATGAGTGCTGATGTTTCACTTTGTCAGGAAGCAGGGACAGGGGTGTGTACTAACAAGGCATCTTTGTTTGGCTCATTGCTCTGAATGAAGTCCATTGATCAGTAGAAGAAAACCCTTTATTATAGTTTGAGGGCTCTGCAGAGATTCAGACAAGCACCAGGAGTCTTGCCCACTTTATTTTTCACATTTCCAGCCCCAGTAGCTGCCTCGGGTGCATCAGTACAAGCCCCACACAAGGACAGGGATCAGCAGAGCATGTGCCTGACCCTTCCCCTCTGCACCAGGGCCCCTTCAGAGCCTTCTCCTGGGGGAGCCTTAAAACCCAGAGCCACAGAGACACTCAGTGATCATTCAGGAGCTGGGCTCAATGATCCTTGTGAATTCCTCACAGCTCCGGATACTCCACAACTCTGTGATCCCACATTGTGGGGTTTGTGTGTTACCTTCTGACCTTACCTTATTTAACCCCAAAATTTTTAGGGATTCCTGTCTATTTTTGCTTCTGTGGCCTCTTTTGTTTTTAAATTTCAAATTTATTCACATCTCTCACTTGCCTGGGGCTGGTTCTGTGAGTCACCCCGATGTGCTGCAGGGTTTTGTTTCCTTCCATGTGAAGCTGGTTGGTGAGCGGTGCTGAGGGCTGGAAGCAGTTACACTCTTGTGGTTCTCTAACCTTTTGGAGTGTCTAATAAGAGAAACGTGAGCTCCTGGTTCTCTGCCTGTGCAGTGAAACCCCACGAGTTTCATACACACTGAGTCATGGTGTTGACAGGTGACTGATAAACATCTGCCCCACTCGAGTTACCGTAACAGACATTCAGGGATCCAACGTTTGTGAGTCCCTTGCACATGAAACCTCTCATCTGCTCCTTTTTTCTTTTGTGCTTTTGGTTTTTTTCAAGCTATGAACAATTTTATGGTTCAAGAAACCACAGAATTCAGTTACTTATTTCTAGACATTCACCCCCAAAAGATGCTTTAGTCCTTTGGGGTGTGGTTTTATTTCCTCCTTGCACCAGTTGTGTTGTGAGCAGGATTTCAGGTGAACTGTCTCCCCTTCTGTCCAGCTCTCAGAGCCCCAGCACACCCACAGGAAAACATTTTTCCTTCACTAAACCTGAGTCAGGTGACCATCAATGTGATTTTTGATACCTACATATGTATATCTGCCAATGTTTGGTTACCTGAAAGCCTGGGTAGAGGTCCAAGAACCAGGTGTGGTGCAGAGGAATCTGTAGCTGTCAGGACAGTGGGGAAAACTGACTCCAGTGTCCAAGGGCATATTGAAGATGGGTCTATCACAAAGTACCCTCAAAGCCTCCTTTTTTTTTTGATTTTTTTTCCAAGCCTGAGGTTTAACAACTCCCACCCAAAAGCTACTCCTACCTATAAACAGCCCCTTTCAGCAGAGACCATCTCCAGCCTCCTCCCTTCCCAGAGACCTCTGCCCTTTGTGAGAGGCACCGTGGGGTTTGCCCTCCCTCACCCCCAGGTAACTCTCCCCTCTGCTCCCTCGCAGGCGACAAACGGCCCAGTTTCGACGTCAGCTACACCTCGAGCTTCCTGTACGAGAAGGAGAGCGAGCTGATGCACGGGCGCATGATGGACCAGGCCATCAACAACGCCATCACCTACCTGGGCGCCGAGGCCCTGCGCCCGCTCGTGCAGACGGCGCCGGCGCCCACGGCCGAGATGGTGCCGGTGATCAGCAGCCTGTACCCGCTGCCGCTGCCCCGCGCCGACGTGCCCAACGGTGCCACGCCGGAGCCGAGCCACGGCCACCTCAGGGACAAGAGCCTGTCGTCCGACAGGGGCCTGTCCCCCAACCACAGCGGCCACGACTCCACGGACACCGACAGCAACCACGAGGAGCGGCCCAGCCCCGCGCTGCCCCCGGGCCCGGCGCTGCCCGCCCCGGCACGCAACGGCCTCCCGGCACTGAAGGATTTCCCCCGGCCCTACGACATCATCAAGCCGCCCGTGCTGTGCCCGCGCGACGCCTTCAAGGTGATCAACAAGGACGGGGAGCCCATCGGAGTGTACCGGTGCGACCACTGCCGCGTGCTCTTCCTGGATTACGTCATGTTCACCATCCACATGGGCTGCCACGGCTTCCGAGACCCCTTCGAGTGCAACGTCTGCGGCTACCGCAGCCACGACCGCTACGAGTTCTCCTCGCACATCGCCCGGGGCGAGCACAGGGTCGTGCTCAAGTGAAAGCACTGCCCCTCCCAGGGCACAGGCTGTGTGTTCCATCCGAGGGGAGGCTGCCTTGGTTGGCTTTTTAATTAGTGTAATGAAATTTCCTGGGTATTTCTCTAGGCCAGTTTTAACAGTGTCACTGGGAGGTGACACCTTTTTAAATCCTTTCCCAATAATTCAGTGTTCTGTAGCATCTCTGCCTGGCTGCTGTGGTGAGCAGGACTGTGGGAAACACACAGAGCAGAGACTGGTTTTGATACGAACTTTATTTTTGTGAAACTTCAGAGCCATTTACGATGTTTTCAATTTTTAATGTGTGTTTGTTTTTACAGGGTTTGCTTTAACTCAGCACAAAAGGGTTTCATGCAGCTCCCCGGCTTGCTCAGGTGTGTACTCAGAGGTGTGTTGGAGGAGCCTTTCCTTGGTTACATTCCCCATGGTCTTCCAGTGGCTCACCACCAAAACAAGGAAAGCAAGGACAGGAAGAGGGAGGGGTTATTAATTCCTCCTTAGTCTCCCCTAAGCCCCAACGAGCTGTGGCCCCAGCACACTTTCATTTTTCTTACCCCTTTGTTCATTTTCTTTAAAGTCACTCCCACTCAGTAAGAGCAAAATAAGAAACGAGACCTATTTGGGACTGGGATTTTTCAACAGTATTTTTGGGATACCCAGTGAGGTCACTGGTTGGCTCATCCACGTGGGCTGGGGGAAATCCCGATTTTCATTGCTGGGAACTCCTCCTTTCCGATGGGTGCCCTGAACGAGGATGAAGCTGCACTGTGTGTGGTGCCCCTGCCTTGCCCCTGCTGTGCTCCAGCAGCAGGACACGTGGCTGTGCCATTCCATGTCCCCACAGACAGTGCTGGAATGGCAGTGGGATCAGGTGGGACCTGCAGGTGTGGGAGCTGTGCTGGGACACCCCTTGGCAGGAGATGCTGCCCCACACCCTGAGCAGCTGCTGTCCCTTTGAAGCTGGTTTTTAAAACCATTCCTTGGATCTCCTCCCTGCTCTGCAGCCGTGTCTGTGTCCCTGTGCTGGAGAGCATTTTGGGAATGGCTTTGCTGAGTGAAGGTTTATTCTTTGTGAAGTATTTTTGTACCCCCTTGTTAGGAGTGTTCTGATGGACTTTCTGCATCCCTGGTGTGGTTTGAGAGCTGTGTTGCTTTTGTGTTGTCTCTGGTGATCCAGCTGCTCCCCCGAGGGAAGGCTGGGGAGCTGAGGGTCAGGAAATACTGAATTCCATCCCTCCCTCTGCCTCTCTTGGCTCAGATATTTCCTCCCTGAATTTTGAGGTACTAAAAGAAAATTATACTAATTTCCCCACTAAGGGTAGATCTGGAGAGGGACAAATCAGCCTACAGAGTGCCTGAGCATCCAGAGTGCTGTGGAAATGCCAGTTCAGGATCCTGCAAACCCTGGGGCTGAGGAGACTATTTTGCTGTTACATGTGGATCTATAAAGCACATTTAGGACCTTTCCCAGTTTCCCATCATGGGACAGGTGTTTGTTGGCTCTTTCCCAGTGAATTCCAATGGAATGGTGTAACACTCCCCACCCTGAGTGGGGCTGCAGTTCCACCAATGATCAATCCCAAGGGTTAAGCCTTTAGTCTGGAAAACAGAGGGAAAGGGAGGGAAAGAATTCCCAGAGAACAAAGAGAAACAGTTCTACTCCTGCCCTGACATTTCTGTGACAGTCTGGGGAACCTAAGTCCAGCATTTTTAGGACATTGTGGTTGTTTTTATCAATTTCTAATTTTGTGACAAGCTTGCTTTTCAATGGCTTAGTTTTCAACACCAAAGAATTGTCAATAAATGAATAAAATATCTAAATAAGGACAATGTGCTGAACTGAGGGCAGGCAAAGGCAGGTTCTTCAAGGAACCTGCACAGAGATACCACCTGAAGCCATCCAAAAATCTGATTTTCTGTAAGTGGATTGAGTAGAGGAGGCCCTTTTAAACCACTTTTGTAGGATTCATTACAGAACACACTTGAATTTTCTCTTGTTCACCCCCCAGTGCTGCCCCCACCCTTGGCCTGGGAGGTGGGAAGGGCTTTGGGCTGTGCTGAGACATCGAGGGGCTGCCTTGGTGCCAGGCAGGACTCTGAGCTCAGAGGAGCTTTGGAAACCACCTCGTCTGGGAAAACAGAGGGGTAAACCACTGGTGTTGGTTGAGAGGCTGATTTATTCTGCTCCTGGTTTGGTTATTTTGGTCCAGAACAGTTTGGTTTGGGGCATTCTCTGGGACCGCGGTGTGTCCTTCTCACTCTGTTCTTTATCTCCTGATGAGCTGCGCCCCAGGGGAAGCCCAGGGAGGAGCTTTAGAACCAAGAAACGACCCTCTGGTGCTTAAAAGGTTTATTGAAGGTTTAAAGAACTTCAGTAAACCCATGTATGCTACAGCAGAGCTGGGAAGTGACAGGCACGGCGGGCTGAGGAGTGGGAATGAGATCCAGAGAGCTGGAATGGGAGCTGTAAATCCCCTGGGTGTGAAGGGAACTCTGTCCCTTCACCCCTTCACACTGCGGGGCTGCTGAGCCTCAACCGGTTACTCAGCGGAGTAACTGATACGCTCGGAGGTGCAAAATAACGCGGTCTGCTCCTCTAACTGCTGGGAAATGGTATTGGACGCGGTTGTGGTTAACAGAGGAACAATAAAATCCAAGAGCCGAGGGGTGGGGACCGCGGGGTGGGCTCAGGGTTTCCGTGGGGTGCCCGAGGCTGCGATGGAAACATCCCGGCGGGGCGGGTGGCGGCTCACACCCCACCCCAGCCCTTCTAACACTTGTTTTACCAGGCTGACGTTCGCGCTTGTTTCATTCCCCCCTGACACCTTCTGCCGCAAGGGCTGGACACGCTTGAGAAACAGAAACGAAAAAACCAAACCAGAAGAAAGTCAGAGGATCATTTTTTTCCTTTCCTTTCACTTCCTTCCCAACTCGGGTGCAGCACAAGCGCCGAGGGGTCTTTTCCTCTCGCTGTGCCAGGGCTGGGTGCGACAGTGGCAGCCCCGACAGCCCCCGGGGGTCAGTCCCACAGCACCTTCCCAGCCCGGCTTTTCCCTGGATAAGAGTTCTTTTGATCCAAACCCTCTCCCCCCTCTCCTGCCTGGAACCCACCCCCTTTAAAGGCTTACAGAAACCTTCAGTTGGTGTTGTGACAGAGAGATCCTTATCTGCTGATAGCTGTAATCGTGATAGAGCACAGAGGAACTGGTTTCCCCAGTCGTCGTGTCGAAACACGCTTCCTAACGCCCCCCAAATCCCATAAAACTCTACCGGGTGCTGCGCCGCATCCTCGAGCATCCCATCCCATCCCATCCCATCCCATCCCATCCCCTCCCACCCCCTCCCATCCC
>VWZD01002977.1:0-22078 GCA_013396695.1 Sakesphorus luctuosus
AAATGTAGAGACAGGGATATCAGTAGAATAATTTTATTTATTTTTACATTTGAAATGTTTAAATTTTAATGTAGGACAACAAACCAGTAACTAGAGAGAAAAAGAAAATTACTTCTGAATATCTAGAACTAGGAAAGAAATCAAGTCTTCAAATTCACAAATTTATGATTTCTAGAAATGATTTTAAGATGTGTCTATACTGTTCATGAACTTGGACAACAATATGGATATATTTAGGTGGAAAAACATGAGTAACGATACCTTTACAATTTGGTGTCTGGTAGGTATGAGGTGGGTCATCCAGCATTGGGGTGGCTATTAAGTGTCATAAAACAACTCAGCAGAAATATCTGACATCTGAAAGAATGGCCATTTCAATATTCATTCCACTTGTTTTTTATCTTGTTTTTCATATGCCCTTATTGGGGTGGTTCAGGTCAGGTTGGCCTCTGACTTGGAGCCATCAGCAACAGTGAACATTCCATGGCACTGAGATACCCACAGAGATATGCTTGAAATTGGCAACACCTGTGTATTGTTGCTAATAACTGTACAATAGTTTTCATAATCAAAAAGGAAATAGTTTTGAAATTACAGTAGTTAGAGGCTTGTATTCTAAAGATCTTCAATGTAATTTGTCTATATTTGTGTTTTTATTTTCTTTGTATTACAAATATACCTCTTAGTAGCTGATCCTGACCCCCAAAGTGAGAGAAGTGAGAGAAGTGCTTTGTATTGACATCTCCAAACCCCAGGAGTGAGGAAATTGTGTTTGAGGAGATTGTGCAGGCCCTCTGGTTTGTGTCTCACTCTCTGTCCCTACTGTTAGCTATGGAAAATTTCACTTGCAGGAGGGAGGGAAGAAAGGATTTTGGCCCAACTGTTTGTGGAAACTCAAAGGGATTCCAGTCAGACTGAACATGGTTATTGATGCTGTATTTGAAGGTGACTACCTGGTTTACACAAGTAACTTTAAAAGAATGAAAACATCAAATGCCAGTTTTCATGTTAAAGTCAGAACATTCTTAATAGAAATATGTTATTTTTTATGGCCTTTAGAGTTTGTATCAGTTGGTTTTAAGTGTTTTTCCAAATAGAGATCTCTAAAATCTTTATATGAGTAGATAATTTAATTTTTCAGTTTGTTGGTGTGGTTTGACTTCAAGCACTTGGTGTTTGGTAGCAGGGTGTGTACACAGACATGCCTTTTAGAGCAGAAAGCACAAGGGCACAGAGTGAGGGAGTCAGACAAGGGAGCAGCAGAGTGAGGAGCTGGGCCTTTAACTGCCCCATTGTGTTCGGCCCTGCCTTTGCAGCCAGTTCAGCGCCTCTCTCAGTGCCTGGGAAATGCCAGCTGACTGGGACACTGTTACAACGTGTATGCCTGTCATTCACCCGTTGCCTTCTGACATCGTGTGTACACACAATTGTTTCATGGAGGCTGAAGTGTTTTCATATTTTAATTTGTAGAGTTATCTCAGAATAAAGCACTTTGCAAACATTGGAGAGCTTTATTCTTGCACATCTGAAAAATGTTATTTCCATTTCATGGATGAAAAACTTAAACTGAATCAAATTAGTGAGTTTTAAAAGCTTATAAAGCTTGTGTATTTTGACATGGTTTATTTAGATTTTTAGAGTTACTTTACAGCACTTAGAAGTTCATAACATTGTTTTTCTTGATTTTATTTGTAGTTGTGTGCACACTACATTTCAACATGTTAGGCTCATTGTTTCTCCTCCTGAATCCCTAACAAGTATAGAATGGGTTTTTACTGATGGCCTTAAACATCTGTTAAATTTCAACTGTCTTGATCATGCCAACAACTGGAAAGGATAGATCTCCTGCCCTGGAAACCTAAAACGAATCACCCTCCATATTGTGAAGAAACCAAAATCTCTTAGTTTTTCAGGGAGGACAGAGACAACTGTATCATAACTCAAGTCATAAATCCAGCAAGTAATATCTTGTCTGCAGTGTGGAACACAGAAATTCAGAATGTTACTGTTACTATCCAGGATTGCTCATTCCTGCTGGAAGTTATCCTAAGCTTTGGGGTTTGGCTCTTGGGATAAAACTCTGTCTCTTACCCTGATAATCGTTGCAGCTGATGCAAACTGCCAGAACGCAAAGCTCTGCACCTAGTGGTCAGAGCACTCCACTGCGGTGTCAGGGTGTTGCCCAGCTCCTCTAAGCCTCTTCAGGACAGCGAGACTGTTCTGAGGTGCATTGACTGCACTCCCAGCCAGAAAGTTGATTTGGGGATGTCAGGAAGTCCAGGCCCCAATGTCTAATCTGTGTCAGGCAGAGAAGTTCTTAACCTTTTTTCTCTGCGTATGGTTCTTACATCATATGCTTGAGGCATCGTGGCTCAGAGGCTGTGAGTATGTTAGGGAACAGGTACAATAAATAGCACTTTGCCTTATTTTTTCTTGTTTTGATCTTTGCTTGTGAAGAAGTTTTCCTGTGAAAGTAAGTTTGTGGAGGTTTTCTGTTAGTTTGTTGGTTTGGGGTTTTTTTTTTAGATGAGTTGATTTTTATAAATGTCAGTTTTCAGTGAAAGGTCTCTTGAATATGAAACTCTTTAATCAGTTGGATTTATTAGCTATGTTTTATTCAAATTCCTTAGTAGGAAAATGATCTCTCCTAGGGAAGGGATCTCTGTAACTCCTGCTTTGTTTCATCACATACATGTCATGGGCCACATACGAGGGAGTGTTCCTGTGAATAACAAGAAATGGTATATGCTCATTTAGTGAATGACTATCACAGTGCACAGGGACTAAATTGTAGGTATAAGCAATCATAATTCTGACATTTCTTAATTCTTCGATGCTTGTTGTCATAGTACTAACCTTTTTATATTTTATTTCTGTTAATACAATGTAATGTTTCAATTTCCTTGAATACAAACATAGTACAATCTCTATCTCTCTTGTTTGAGCTAAGACTTTACTAAACTCTGTTGGCCAGGTACTCAGAGAGGATGAGGTGCAAATACTTTGTGCTTGAAATTTTGTTTTCAAGTCTTAGGTCTTAATAGAGACTGTCCCTGTTTCTTGCACAGTATTTTCTCCTTGGAGGTATTGTTTTCTCTTTCTCTTCAGATATGCTTGCTGGATATTAAGGATAGGAAGGAAGATTTAGAGGGCTTTCCTCTATGTGCAGCAGCCACCTTAATGACTGTAGAAAGATTTATCTGGAACCTGCTTTTTGTAATGTAAAAGCTGGGAGAGTCTAATGAGGCTGTGCTGAGAACTTATGGGGAGTGCTTTGTGGAGATATGAAATATTTGATTATTTTTGGGGTTTTTAAGCTGTATTGTTTTGTTTTTCTGAAGGGAAAATTAAAATGATGAGTTGTTTCTTGAATTTGTAGTTAAGGAGATGTGTTTGCCTTTTACTGTGTGCATGCTGGATTTTCCTTCCCCCCTCCCCCCCCCCCAAACAGTGGAAGATGAATTTTCTTCTACTAGCATGCTCAGTAATGGTTGGTTCTTCCTGACAGTTTCCTTTACAAACTCATGTGGAGGCATAACCTGTAACATAACAAAACTTCAGTGCATCCTGTTAAAATTTAGCAGCTACAAGGAATTGAAGCATTGCTTGACAGTTACTACCTGACTTTGAGTGCACGTTTCTCCCTGCATATAGGCAGAATGAGTAGTGTTCTCTCAGTGTGCTGGCACTTACTGTTTAAAGGCAATGATTTTACTTCTAACTCTGCTAAACTGCAGTTATTTGGGCCAAAATCGTCCATATTGAGTGAATGCCTTTTATGACTTATTCTCTGAATAACATTTCAAATAATGTAGTTCTCTGGCTCCTCAGGGTCACGACAAATAAAAATATGTTTAAAAATGATTCTCGACATTTTCTTCAAGCAGCTGTAACACCACCATTTTTGGGGAAAGGCATTTAAGATTTGAATGTGAGGTAACTTTTTGCATTTTGGTGCCATTTGAAAAGCTGTCCAAAAATTGGGCATGCTATTAGTGTCTGAAAAATCAGCTGACTTCTCTGTTTTTAGGTGTTATTGTTGAAAACTTTTGTGTGCACAGCAGAGCTTTCCCAGTGAGTTCTAAGCAGTGACATCCTACAGTGGTACAGGCTGTTGGTTCTCTGGTGTCCCTTCCCTGCTTATCCATCACACTAATTAGAGTGTGTAGAAGATGAGAACTGAACTTGCAGGTGGCTGAAAGGGTGGACACGTGGGGAAGGATAGTGGGAACCAACTCACACACATGGGGAGGAAATAGGAGTTTGAAGGATGGGCATTGGAAGGAGGGAGGAGCTTGAAAATCCTAAGGAGCAGGGCCACAGGTGTGATCAGAGGGCCAGAGCACATCTCCCGTGGCACAGCTGGACCATTGGGATCGTTCAGCCTGGAGAGGAGAAGGCTCTGGGGAGGCTTTATAGCACCTTCCATGTACTTACAGGGGGCAGTTCAGGAAAGCTGGAGAAGCACCTTGTGAGGGCCTGTAGCCCTGGGACAGGGGGAGTGGCTTTAAACTGACAGGGGGCAAGGTTAGTTCACATCTTAGGAAGAAGTTTTTTACTGTCAGAGTGGTGAGAGTCTGACCAGGTTCCCAGAGTAGCTGCAGCTGCCTTGCCTGCCCCGTCCACAGAAGTGTTTGAGGGCAGGTTGGGTGGTGCTACTGGGAGGTTTCCCAGCCCAGGGCGAGGGTGTCATCTTTAAAGTCCCTTCCTACCCAAATTCATTTTATGATTCTATGAAATAATGACTAAGCTGCAAGGACTGGATAAAGGAGCTGATGGGGCAGATAGAAATGTTCAAAAAAACAAAGGAAGAGCTGTGAAACAGCTGTAGCAAGAAGCAAAGACAGAAGGATACTTTGGATTTGCATGTACAGTAAAGGCAAGTAGTTCAGGGATGAGAACGGATGGGAAGTATGTTCTGATAGAGGCCAGAGAGGGGAAGGAGAAGAAATGGCCTGAGAAGCCAGAAGTACAAAACAAGGATTGGCTGGGCAAAGAAGCATTATTTCACACAGAGGAATTCATTGTTTGAATTGTCCTTTTTTTTTCCTTAACTGAAAAAATTGCAAAGAAATAAAAAAAGCTCAGAAATATGGAGTACTTCTTGTGAGAGCAAATGATAGAGGATTCTGTAGTTCAGATTAGCTGTGTAGTCTACATTTGCTCTCTTTGTCATCACATTTTTTTTTCTGACAACAGAGTATCTGTTTCAATGACTCTGTAGAATGAATTGAATTGTATTTTTAATTTTTTTTTTTTTACTACAACAGGTTATATGAATGTCTCCTAGGATTTCCCTTAAATATTGTTTATTCTGCCTTGGAGAAAGGGATAAACTCTTGAGATAACTTTCAGTCGTATTTTCTATGATTAAACATTTTGATTTCTCTTTGGTGTTCAGTGTGTAGCCTTTTGCCTCAGTTGCTTCACATCATTAAGCCCTGCTCCAGAGATAGGAGTCTTAATTTCTTCACAGGCTTTTCTGTAGTCTGTATTGGAGTATTGTAATACTCCACAAATACTCATTTTTTGAATATTTTTGAGGGTGGCATGTAATCATGCAAGTTGAGAACTGAGATGCAGAAGTTGGTCTTTATTAACTTTGGAAGTCTTGACTGGAACAACTGCAGGACCTTAATTTTAAATTAACTTGATTTCTTTTGCATCATAAAGTGTGTGATAATAGTAGAACAGATTTTGTTCATTTTGGTTATGAATGTGACTAATCAGCACTTCTTCAAATTGGACTTTAGAGCTTGTAGGAAAAAAGGAAACAGAAATATTTACCTTGGTAATAAAAATAGAATGAGATTCCCAAGAGTGGCATTTTACTGTTTCCTGTGATCTGGTCTGCAGCCTCTGTCCCCTCATATTCTCTTCGGTTTTGGTGTGGAAGTGTCATGTGCACCACAGACCTTACAGCCTTCTGAATAGCCTCTGATTCATTTCCAGAGCAGATCCCTCCTGTGAGCTGAGGGAAGATTAGGCCTGGAGGTGGCAGGGGAATGTTACGCAATTATGTGATCCAAGGACTGTCAGAGTTCTTGAAGGCAAGGGGCATTTATTAACTTTTGATTGACTTTGCAAAGACTTTCAGCCTGAGGATGTGAGATTTCCTCTTAGAAGTCTAGAAAGCTTTGAGTTAATGCTCAGAAAAATGATGTTTTAGTATTTGTTGATATCAACTTACCAGTGCTGAGTGTTCTGTTTTAGAGGGTTATTCGAAGTCAAATCTCTAATGTTTTTTATTAAAAGAATTTTAACATACAGATATGCATTTAGTATGATACATTTTTAAGCACTGCCTTTTCAAATAGCTCTTATAGTGCAGTAAGTAAAATTTTCAATTCCAATTCCTACATCATAAAAGGGATTTGGAGTAAGATCAAAAAGGGGCTGTGTTGTGATACTGCTGTGGAAAAGGTCAGGCCTTGAATGTCACTCAAAATTTTGAGATGTGTGAGTGTGCAAAACTGAACTCACAGGTCTGGTTGGTGCTGAGCAAGAAATCCATATTGGTTAGTCAATAGAAAACATTGGTGAGATTTTTACCTCCTGAAAGACAGTTTAAGTCACTTTGTTTGATAATTGTATTCTTTCTTCCAGGCTTTCCCCTTGTTCTAAGTAATTCTTTGTACTGTGGTGTGGTACTCCTTCAGCAAGAGGGTTGGGAGTGCTCACTGCCCCATAAAATCTGGTGGGTAGTGACAGATGTGTCTTTGAATGTCCTGCTGCTGAGTGAGGAGTGTCTCAGAATGTTTGATACCCTGAGCTAGTGTTCTTCCTGTGTCTTGCTGAGGTCCTGAGTGAGGTGTTGGAGGCCAGTTCCCAGCGCAGAACTGTCAGTCTGGTGTGTTGGGTGTGTTCACAGCACGTATGTGACTGCACTCCCTGCTCTGAAGATCTTGCCCAGGCTTACATGTAAAACAGGTACTGAGCTGCCTAGTTCTGCAAAAGTACTGGCAGTTCTGACATGCACTGAAGCAAACTTGCAGGTGAACCTTCTGGTGATAATTTAGGTGACTAATGACTTAGAGAGTTGTAGGAACGCACTGTGCGCTCTCAGGTCACTGCTATAAAAGATTATTTAGAGTTGTGACTCTACATATTTACTCACTGGAGTAATTCCCTCTGGCATTCTATCTGGCATGATGTAAAATTTAGTCATGCTATTTGCAAAAATAGGTAATTTATTTTTACCGTGGAAAATGTAATTAAAATATTTGAGGAATTGCAATAGAAATGGTATGGTTTAAAGACTGTTTTGTTTGTACTTTGCTAAGTATCATTACATAAACAAGCCATCTTATTACTGGAAAGTAAACTCAGTTTTCATGTCACACTATAACCTTACCCTGCAACCTGGAGAAAGAATAATGAAAGATACTTACTTCACTTAGCAGCATGTTGAATTATTGTATGGAATTAGTAGACTTTGGAATAAGAATTCTCTTATTCTGTAAATGTTATAATTTATTCCTGACAAATCTTTTGTTATTGTTAAGATACAGTGGTGAGCTCCTGCTTGTGATTTCTTTGCAGTAACTTTCTAAACTTGACGTAGTTTAATAAACTCAGCACTCATTTAGCTTGCTAATACACTCATCAGTGGTGTGTTAATTAGGTCAGATAACTGAATAGGTTTTTTTTTAATAAACACCTGTGTAAAATGTCTATATATTTGGTTGGATAATAAGTCAGATACTTGTCCACTTAAAAGCACAGAGTTGTGTTTGCAAATTTGCCTTAACATCTTTTAGAAATAAGAAATACTTGACAGTCTGTGTCTTAGAAGATATAGAAGAGGATGTTTGTTGTGAGTAAATAGTGGGAATAATTAGCAGTGGGGGGAGCTCAAGTTCCTTGCAATATGAACCTGGAAAACACAAATGTAAGTGAATGTTGGATTATGAGAGACAGTGGTTTGGTACTGTACCAAATACCCCTTAGTATGGATTTGCATCTCAGACACAGCTACGATCATGTGTGCCAAAGCATGCAGACAATAATGTCAAACTGTGGCCTGGCAAGGCCACTGGTGGTTCTGCAGGCTCTAAGTTATGGTCTCCCATAGCAACTGTTAAAGAGAAAAAGGTATTGTGAGTTGAGCTGTGTCCCAGAATGATGTCCTTTGAGTTTAATGTGGAGAGTTTACTTTTTTGTGGAGGTAAACAGCCTGTTGACACAGGAACAGATCTTCTCTTTGCTGCTAAGCCACCCTCACTCACTTGGGTGTTTTATTACAGAGACTGGTAAGTCAGTGATTCCACTACTGGGGGACAGAAATGGAGTGGTTTGATGGCCTATGCAAGTAGCTACCCAAGGATAGTGTGTCTGTCTGTGTAGGTGCCTCAGCAGCCAAAATAAAAAGGAAAGAGAGAGTATTAGCTACTCCTTATGCCTATTTTCGTGTGTGAGTCTTGTGTATATCAGTCTTGGTTTAAGTCTAAGGTAGTTGAGGCCTGATCCATTTCAGCTGCTTCTGGTTTCTGTTCAAATGCCATGTAAGTGAAACTAGAAAGGTATCCTGCTTTATTTTTGGTGCTTCTACATTGTTAGAATATTCCCAGAAAGATGTGTGGCTTCTGTGTTTCTCCTGTGCTAAAGTAACTTTCATTTTGGAAAAAAGCAAATGGTTCTATTCCTTCTACACCAGCAAAACTGCAAGGAACTGAGTGAGAATAGTCTCCAGAATGACTTGGGACTTGTGAGACAGTGTTAATGTTCCACAGTAGAAAGACTGAGCTACCTCTCTGAAAGGTGAGTGTTGTCACCAGCATTTCAGGCAAGACTTGCAAAGATCAGCTTTAATTTTCCCACAAAGGTGCTGCCCTACAAATGTATCTATAGCAGTGTTGTGGGTACATCTTACTTTGTACACACTTACTTTCATTCTTCAGTGATTTATGATGGGCAAAAAGCTATAACAGTATTTTTCTTATAGCAGAGTGACCTGAAATACAAAGCACACTTTAGGATATTTTTAAAAGTTAAGTTTTAAAATAATTAAAAGATACAATGATGATAGTTCAACTTCAGGTGATTTTAGTATTTTCTTCAATATAAGCAGAACACTTTTTGACGCTTCAAATGTAGCTTATCTGTATTTTGAAATCCACCCTGTTCCTAGAAAAAGGGAATACTTTACTGTTGCAGTTCAACAGCTTATGAAAATAAAGTGCTCAGCATGCAATTGTGTAAGTTCTATTAAAAAATTAAGCATGACTCACTAATCTAGTCTTTGGTTTATTAATTAATTTGATTATCTGTATGGTCAATTTTGATGATCCCCTCATCTGTAGCATATGGGCTGCAGTTCATCTTTACCTTTGCAACAGCTGGGACAGTAGTGCTGTCTAAATTCTAGTTGAAAGCTTTGTATTAAAGCCTCGGAGAACTTGAGAGCTGAAGTGAGCTAAAAAGAGGGCTCTTTTTAGACTTTTAAGAAGAGATTGTCATTATTTAGAGTGAAGTGCCTGGCCAGCGAAGTGTGTAGAAGATAAGCAGGACACCTGTGGGTCTGCAGGGATGGAAGGATTCAGTGTGGGTTGCCTTGGTGTGATCTGTGAGGACCAGTCTGACCTTCGTGAAGCATCTTGGGCCTTCTCCCCATGCCCATAGTGCACTCAGCCTGATGGCTCAGCCAGTAACTCTGACCTGAGAATTCTCCTTCACTGGGGCCTGTCAGAGTAGAATGTAGAGATTTGTCTTTAGCATTAACGTCAATTTTTATTTCATCAATTAGTTGATATCTGCAACTCACAGAAATAAAGTTTGCAATTAGGAAAATACAGATTTTTGAGTTTCAGTCATTGATTCACGACCAACTTCCTTATACTGGAAGGTGTGACTTATTTATATAAATAATGAAGTAATAGTTGCCATATATTAATGAAGCAATGGCAGTGCATTTGTTCCCTCTGAGATTTTACCAGTCACTTCTTTGAACAACTATTTCTAAGAGCATTTTTTTCTTTTTCTGTGTAGGGTTTTTTTGGCATTATTTTTATTTGCCAACTTCTTTATTTCTTTGCTTTGTAAGTGAGAGCTTGTATATGTGACATGATTAGAGTATGCTTTCTGGAAAGGCCATGTGCATATTTCAGTGCAGTTGGAAACAGGCTTTACTAAACTGAAGCAGGCTGCTCTTACACTGAGACTTACATTTCTACTTTTCTTTTTTATGTCAGTTTAAGTATCCTGCTTTTAAAAAAGTGTAATCATTTTTCATTAGTAAAGGCCTGCTCACCTCACCCTTTTCTCCCCCACAATTTTGAAATGATATTTAATCACTGTCTCTCACGAGCCATGAAGAAGCCACATCATGAAAGACTGCTCTGGGAGTACAGGGAAATAAACATCTTTATTGTCCCATTTCACTGGGAGCATTGATAGAAGGTATTGGTTGGGTGGAGGATGAATGAGGCTGTAGCTTTACAAGTGTGTGATGTGAACTAGGTGGAAAGGCTTTAGGCCCTTTCTCTTGCAAAATACAAAGAGGCATATTTTGATATGGGTGAACTGGGTAGGTTTGTGGGAGAAAACTTTGTTTCTGAGCGTTTTCTGAAGGGTCATGTTGATTTGCAGCAAATTTCATTGTTTGTTTTGCAGTATTGCAGCGCTGGATTAGAAGTATTGATAAATGATTTGAAATACTGACTTTCAAAGTATGTTGCTAAAATAGAACCTGAGAAGTGTTTTGGCTGATACAAGATGTTAACAGCTCACAGATTTCAGTGTAATAGAACAGATACCTGTGCATGGATCTTCTGTTTTCTTGGGGTTTGAGGAAACACGGATTAGCATATATCAAGTTGTTGCCTTGTTTTCTTACTTATATTTAGTTCTAGCAATCATAAGAACTAATGAGTAGTTTCTGGTGTGTTGTACAGGGTTTGGTGAGACTCTGCTCCAAAGCAAATTAAAGTGATGTGTGGCATCTCTGATTTTTTGAAATCTTATGTCAGTAAAAACAACGTAATGATATTTGTGGAAAAAAATTCTCATCAAAGTGTACAATGCCTGCAGATAGAGTATAACTGAAGTGTTTTATTTTAGAAATACTGTACTGTTATAAAGCTGAAACAACTTAGTTCTATTATTTTAAAATGAAGACTGTTTAAATAGAAAAACTTTCTGAGCAGTGTCCACTTTGTCCAATGGCAGTGTTAGTGAAGCATTCTGATTTACAATATACTCATTCAGACAGGTGTCTGGGAGAGGCTGTAAATGTTTTCTGTCTAGCCACTTAAGGTGAGGGATTTCCACCAGTTTCTCCCCTGTACTTTATTTATAGGCATATTCGGTGCTATAATGTAATCTGACAAATGTCCTAAAAATTCTGGCCATTAGATAATTTCTCTTTCTGTGCTTGTATAAGTTAGTAGCTGTAAGATGTCATCCAGGTCTTGCATGCTTCTTGCTTTTCTGGTCATTTTCTAGATCCTATCACAGTCCACTTCAGAGAGCCTTAGCCAGCTCTGGTCTCATGGATTATTTTAAATTTTTGCTAAATAAGCAGCTTTACTAAGGGATCACAGGAGGTGTCTGGGACTTCTGGAGAAGGTTGTCTTGGCACTAATGCGAAATCTAAAAAAAAGTTTGTTGTTGTTGTTTAGCAAATGACAATTTCCTGTCTACCAGATGTGTATTTGGAAGACACAAGACACAGAGTTAAGGTGTTGGTGGTTCAGTTTCTCGTCTCTCATCCATAACCCCACATGCTGTGCTTTCTTCGCCAGGTTTGTAGGACAGGACAAGGGTCATACGAACAACAGTAGCTGTTCAGCTTCCCATCCTCAAGAGTAATACATGTAAATTTCCTTAAGCTGAAAAAAAGACTCTGTGCAGGGTTTATACTAAGGCCAGCAAGGGGAATTATGGTAGTCAGTGAAGTACAATTTTATGACTGAATTTTCCAATTTCTCATACTTTAGAACTGACAGTGTAGTTGTGTGAGCCTGCCAGTTTAGTGCTTGGGGAGCATAAAGACCATTAACCCAAGCGTTTGTGGAGGATGTGAATGATGTTAATATCTCATTTTAGACTCAGGAAGTTTGACCAGGCTCAGTCAGTACACACCTTATCCTAAATTATTGAATAGTTCCTTTGTTTATCTGAACAGTGATACTTTTTCCACAATAGGTAGCACAGGAATTCTACAATTGGTAACATTAGTGAGTTTATGAATATAATTTATTCAGGATTGTTGAGTTGTAGTGAGAAATGGTGGATATACAGGGCCACTGTCTTTTAACTCTCCAGAACTGGAATAGTCAGGAAAAATGCATTTATTCAGACTTGGTGAATGAAACCTCTCTATCACGTTTTACTTACATTTTGTGGTAAGAACCTCCTTAACACTGCAATTTAATTTGTGTCTGTGAAAAGGATGTTCTTTTAAAAAATAGGTTAAAAATCTATGGTAGTTCCATTGCATGTAGTCATTACATGTTAACTGAAGAGTCTCTTCTGGGTTATGTATTTTTTCCTTCCCTTATTTGTGTTTGAGGTTGAAACTGTAGAGTTTTGAATTCGTTTGTTTCACATCATGTTATCAAATAGATTTTCATATACATATATTTAATTGTGAAAACACTAATCTGAAATCCTCTAATAGTTTTCTAGTTTTACAGTGTTTCTTCTCTTAAACCTCATTTTGATATTGCTCATCCAGCCACGGCTGTTAACTACAGCTTTAATTTACCCAAACTAAAATAGTTATTAATTCAGTTACTGTTACTGGGAAAATGTTACTGGCCAGAAATTTTTATGATTGGCTCGATATCATTAATCCTGCTTGTGTTACGTGTCTGAGTGTGTGTCTGTACATAATATAAGGAGAACTGACATATGTGTAATTCGAAAACCAATTTGAGTACCAGCCAGAAAAATACACAGACAGGCAAACTGTGACTCTTAACAAAAAATGTATTGATTCCTAAAAAACAGCCTTTTAGAAGATTTGGTCATTTCACTATGATGATGTCAGTTCCCTTTCAACCTGTTTTCTGAATGAAAGATATGCCTTACTTGTGTTGGAAATTACTTTATTATTTCTCACAAGAATTTGCCTGTCCAACTGTATGTTCTAAACCACTGAGACAGTGTGACACCAGACATTAATATTAATGGTAATCACTTTCTCTGTACTTGTTACCTGTGTACTATAATTTCTTAGCTTTTTGAGTTCTTAGCTTGGAGACTGAGTAAAACATGGTAAGATAATGTAGGTGGTATTATTATAGAAGGAAAATACCTGTAAGCTTTGCAGCATTTAATCCAGCACCTTATCAGCAGAGAGGCTTTTTGCACCCTTTGGCTAGTCAGGTACACAGCTTTGAGTCAGAGAATTGTTTTGGTTGGAAAAGACCTCTAAAATTGAGACCAGCCATAGATTGTTGAGTTCAACCATGACACAACCTACACAGCTTGTACCTTTTGACTCTTGAAATTGTGTGAATGATTATTTAATTTTTAATTAAATTGAAAACAAACAAATTTGTGAGTAACACCTTTTTTGCCTACTGCTAGAGAGATCTTGGTCACATTGGAGCAGAAATTCTGACAATTAGATGGAAAATTTTTTTAAGTTAACCATTAGAACTGTTTGGGGGAAATTACATGCAAATTGATATTTTTAAAGACTGTATTCTTACAGTCTGTTGGTTACACTTTCCCTTACCCGTATGTTACATATACAATGTATATATACCGTGTATGCCAGAGTATTCCTGAAGCTTTACCCATAAGATACTACACTTTAGAAGACACCTATGTCTAATTTGGAGCTGGAGATCAGGCTGTCCGCTGAATAGAACTCAAGTTAGGGAAGAGCTTGCCCTTAATATCTGAATCACAGAATCAGCTAGGTTGGAAAAGACCTCTGAGGTCATCAAGTCCAACTCATGCTGGTGGTCCAACACCACCATGTCAACCAGACCATGGCACTCAGGGCCATGTCCAGTCTTTCCTTAAATACTTCCAGGAATGGTCACTCCACCACCTCCCTGGGCAGCCCATTCCAATGCCCAATCACTTTTTCTAGGAACAACTTCTTCCTAACGTCCAACTTAAAGCTCCTCTGGCATAACTTGAGGCTGTGCCCTCTTGTCCTGTCACTGGTTGCCTGAGAGAAGAGACTGACCCCCACCTGGCTACACTCTCCTGTCAGATGGTTGTAGAGAGTGATAAAAACTCCCCAAGCCTCCTGTTCTCCAGGCTGAACACCCCCAGCTCCCTCAGCTGCTCCTTAGGGACTGTGCTCCAGGCCCTTCACCAGCCTTGTTGCTCTTCTTTGGACTTGCTCCAGCACCTCAGTATCCTTCCTAAACTGAGGGGCCCAGAACTGGACACAGGACTTGAGGTGCGGCCTCACCAGTGCCCAGCACAGGGCGAGAGTCACTTCCCTGGTCCTGCTGACCACACTGTTCCTGATACAGGCCAGGATGCCACTGGCCTTCTTGCCCACCTGGGCACACTGCTGGCTCATACTCAGCTTCCTATTAATCCGGACTCCCAGGTCCCTTTATGCCTGGCCACTCTCCAGACACTCTGTCCCAGCCTGTGGTGCTGCAGGGGGTTGTTATGGCCAAAGTGCAGGACCCGGCACTTGGCCTTGTTGAACCTCATACTATTGGATTTGACCCATCTATGCAGCCTGTCCAGGTCCCTCTGCAGAGCCCTCCTACCCTCCAGCAGATCAACATTCCCTCTGAACCTGGTGCCATCTGCAAATTTGCTGATGGTGCATTTGATCCCCTCATTCAGATCATCAATAAAGATATTAAAAGAGGACCAGGCCCAACACTGAAATCAGGGTCCCACCAGGATGTTGGCCTTGTTGACCTTCCCGGTGATTCTGACCCATAAGCACTCAACCTGATCATGACTAACCTCAAGTTCTGTAGGGTCAAGAGTCTCTCCAACACACAGAGCCACCCCTCCACCTCTCCTCTTGTCTCTTCTGAAGAGCATGTAGCCATCCATTGCGTTGACACGCCATCTCTAGTTTGTCTGTCCCAGTCACTCACACTCCCTGGAGCTGCTTAAGTCTCCCGCAGTTGTTCTGGCAGTGCCTCACTCGCCTAACTGGCTGCCAGGAGGGGCTGGGTCGGGCTGGGCCAGGGCTGCTGCTCAGGTGTGCTGGGCTCGGGAACCTCCCTGGGCTGCTTGGATCTGAAGTTTGAACACTGACCTGCTTACCCTGGTTGTCACTGTCACCTCTGCTGTTGCTGCTGCTGGCTCCAATAACCTGCACCAAATGAGCTGTTTTCTGTGAACAACGAGGGTGAAATTGGAAATAGTCTATATAGTCATGACTGCCATCTGCACAATATTGCATAATGAGTTAAATATCTACATACATACACAGAATATTCAGACCACTACTGTGAGTTGCTTTCAGGCAGTCTGTTCGGTAGACCAAAACCACCTCCAAATGAACTAGTAGGGGCTACTTGGCAAGTGAAATACCAACTGGAAATTGAGTGTGATTCTCCAGAGGCCACCACAGGTAATTCATGTACAGTGTAAAAATAGAAATCATGATGATTTTGCTGATTTCCCACTCTGCAGTAGTAGTAACTTGGGTAAGTCTTAGGTGTTTTTGTCTAAAATGGTACCAGTGAAAATGGTCAGAGGTTGCCAGAGTTGTTCTGCTGCTGTGCTGTGTAAGGTAAAATTACATGGATTCTGCTGAACAGTGTTATTGGGGTACGTCAGGCGTCACCATTTATTGGTGTCCCCTTATCCCGAGCAAGGGGGGCAGTGTGAATGATGGTCAGAACTGCTCAGGCACAGCAGGCATCAGAAGGCTTGATCAGAAAGCTTACAAGAGTTTATTCAAGATAGTTTCATAGAGTTTCCTCATAGCTCATAGTAGCTAATAGTAGTAGTTCCCAGTAGTAGTAGTTCTAGTTCCTAGTAGTAGTAGTAGATCAAGTAGAAGTAGTTAAGTTCTGTTCTCAGTAACATCCACACCTTTTATGTCCTCTCACATCTGACATGCCATGACGTTATTGGCTAGCCCATTCACCTCACTTTCACCAAAGCATCTCATTGGTCACAGGACCCCCCCCACACCACAGGTAGCTCTCTTCTCTTTGAGGGAGAACTCTAAACTACTTTCCTTAAGGGGTGCACTTACAGTCACCCCTACACAGTATAAGAGGAATTAGTCAATGACCTATGTCTGTTTGAATAGTTGATATTGTAGTGATTGTGTGTCTTTATTCTTATGTAGTTATATGTGTGGTGTACAGATATTATGTGCAATATGTTATATTGTTGGGTATATGGGAACAACCAGGGTATTTGACAGTCACAAAACATTGGGATGTGAGTGTTTGAAGTGTCCAATTTCCCCATACAGACCAGCTTTTGATAAGATGGTAGAAACAGTTGGAACAAAAATTCACTGCTTCAGATCACCAGATAGTCTCTGGAGTGGGTGGAGGTGAAAGGCTTTTCGTCAGAGTAGTTTTCGTCATTGATGATAAAGTTCCCATGACCTTTCTCTCATTGTGTCAGTTTTGTTTCTTTGTTTTGGGGAGTGTGTTTGTTTTGGTTTTGTTTTTCTTTGTAACTTTTTGCCCATATATATCTGTGTTCAGGTGTACATCTCAGGTTTAAACTATTACTCTATAGTATTTAAGAATTTTCAGATACTGATAGGTTGGACAGAAGAATTCAGTGCATCTGTGCTCTCGTAGATTGCATCCCTTTCTCACCACTGCTTCCACTGACACATTAATAAACTGCATTGTTGGTCTCCTCTCCTGAGATAGCAAAAGGAGCAGGTTTAATCCTAGTTTTATTTGGCATTTATGTAATAGATGTTTCTCTTGATCTTTGGATGAAGCAGTGGTGTTAGAACGTAAGGAAACCTGGCTAATTAATAGAACTGAGAGAAAAGGAAAGCAGTGAGAAATGGAATAATTGAACCTGAGAAAAGATTTTTGCAAAACACTGTTTTGAAGAGCTGCCAGTAACAACAGTAGTATGAAAGGAGGTGTATTAGTTTTTGCTTTAGCAATGGAAAATACGTAGAAGGAGGGAAAGGGAGATAAAGAAATGGTTAGTACCTTTCTCCTGTTTCTCAAATGAGCTCTTAATTGCATTAGAAAATTAAAATACAGATTTCTTCTTGAGTACCCCCTATCAAGATAAGATTAGGTCATCTCATTCTCACCCTCTTATTTGTGTACTATATTGTCCTTTCTCGTTGAAATGAATAATGAATCAGAGACAGTGCTGAGAGAGCCAGAGCTTTCAGAGGCAGCAACCACTGAAACAGTTCAGCTGTTATGTGGAACCTTATCCTGTGCTTCATGTCAGCACCTTTAGTGTCACTACTCTTACTCAGCATCTCTGATTCTCAGGTTATCCTGCATTTATTGTTTTGTATGTTAATTCCTATTTACTATTGTTGTTTCTTGATGTGTTAATTTAGAGAAGCCACAGGACTAACTTTTGTCAACTGATCATGCTATTTCTTGCTCCATTTTTTTCTGTTCATGTACACAATACAGTAAACTGTTTCAATTCTTTTAGATTGTGAACAGTCTAAGTTTAAAATATATGAGTAACAGTGGAGTGATTCAGACTCCTGTTTCTGTGTCTTTAATCCAAACCTACAATACAAAATTTTCATAAAATCATCACACTAATGCAGAAGTTAGTGAACCTGAAATCATCCTGATGTGTAAAACATATATATTTTTAGAGCTAAACTTCTGTTGTCAAAGAATGACAGCAGAATATTTTTGTGTGTTGGCAGAGGCACCTTTGCACCTCTGCTCCATATCAGTTGCAAAGCCGCAGGAAGTCACGTGCAGTGCCGGTAGCTCAGCTGGTGCACAGGAACCTGAATAACTGACCTAAGCCAGAATAGTGACAATGTACAGATAGAGGAAATCTTGAAGATCACAGTTCTTGTACTCAGCTGAATGGAAACTCATTCAGCAGGTCATCAGTGAAAGAATCAAATCCATCCCTGAAATAAGTGGTGAAAGAGCCGATTATTTCCTCAGTTGTGTGGCTGCCTCCTAACCCAAAAGTTGCAATAACTCTTCAGTCAGAGGGAAGATGGGACAGTTTGTGGGTTCATATAATAGGTAAATATAGTTGTGTTTACAAGTGTATGTACGTAATTTATACAAGTCACGACAATCAGCAAGTGTTCTGTGCTTTTCAAGGAGAATGTTGTTTGGAAAATGTATCAGGGTGGAGAACGCAAAGGACTTGTGAGGTATCTAGGAAATGTACTTTGTGTACAGAAGACACAACAAAGCATTTGACTATTACTGTGAAAGGGACAAATGATAGAGGAAGTTGGCCTTATGGACAGTGTGGAGGAGATGGAATGAATGTGATATGAGACAAAACATGAAAGTGATATGTAATACCCAGTGGGAAAAACTGCAGAATCTTGCAGCTGAAACCTTGGGGGGTAGAGGCAGGAGCTGGTTGAAGACAGAAGGCAAAAAATTGGGCTCAAAATGCCCTGAAGGCTGTTGTAGCAATGAATTATGCTGTGGGCTATGGAGGCAAAATCAGTCTGAAAACAGAATGTAAATGACGTGATCAGCTGAGGAAGGAAGATGCTGCCAAACTGAGCAAATGTGACAGAAGGCTGCTGAGATGTCTGGGGGGCTGGAGCATGAAATTTAGCAGGAGAGTCTGAGGTTTGGTTACCTCGGTGAAGAGAAAGCTAAGAGGGATTTAAATGCTGTCTGTAACTAGATAATAATGACCACTTATGTAGAAGACAAGGCAAACTCCTCTGAAGTGCCAAACAAAAGAAGCAAGAGCTGCTGTTGCAATAAGGGAAATACTGATTGGACTTAGCAGAGAAAATTTTGCAGTGAATCTCCATTCTTGGAAGTATTCAGAATTTGTCTGGGATGGCCCTCAGTGACCTGAGGTGACTTTGAAGTTGTTCTAACTTTGAGCTGAGCATTGGTCTGGATGTCCCTCTCGCCCTAAACAGACCTATGATTTTGCAATAAAACAAATGGACCTATGACTGTGTTTAGACATATTATCTATAGCTGGAAGCAACAGGAGTTACGGAGAGAAAGTTTTGTTAAGATACTGGTCCAGTTCAGTCTTTCTTGGGTGACACATTGAATATAATCCAAGCATGACTATTAGGTTTCATTTAAGCACGATGTTTGAAAGTTATCCTCCTGTCTAAGATGAGTTATGTGGTACCTTTCATGGATTTGATGGAATTAGATATTTCAGTTAGATGAAGATGTTTATGTAACAAGTAGCTTTTAAAATGCAGTTTCAAAATTCTGGATGCAATTTACTGCATTTGCATATCCAGCTTTTGAAATTCTATGTTTACATGATGAAAGAAAGAATAGGAACTAAGCAGTTTATATAGAGGTGTTTCTTAAAGGTCTAACTCAAAGCAATTATAAGTTCAGTTTCTTGTTAATATTTTTATTCTTTATCTCCAGTTCCTATGGATGGACTTCTCTTGTAGATGGAGATTGTTGTTACAGCTTTAACCCAGTGTTCTTTCACAATAGTGATATTTAAAGAATGTAGTGCAGTATTTTCTAAAGAACTACTTTATTTTAGCTACTTAAAAGTTATTTACTTGTAAAGGGTCAAATTTTGTAGGTAAAGTGCAAGAAGGAATGCACTTTAATGTAACGCAGTATTAAACATTAAAAGATTGTTAATCAGAAATACAAGTTCTGCAGATGAATCCACAAACTTTCTAAAACTGGATTTGTTAAAAAGCCACAAATAAAAAAGAAGCTACCACTTGTGGATATAAAGTTTCTTGTAGGAGCATGGCTTGAAAATTCTGGCCATGGCATCCTAACAGAAGCCTGTATGCACAACCCCCTGCTCATTGCTAACAGGCTGGCCAAGGACATGGCGTTCTTGAAGGGGTCTGACCGTTAGACAAACAACCACAAGGTTGGGCAGATCGGTCCTCAACAGTTCCAGTTCCCCATGGCTGCTCGCATGGGTGTCACCCTCTGCCCAATCAGCATGGCCGCACGGGCGTGTGGACAGTCATAGCTGGCCAATCGCCAGTCGTTATTGTGTGCCTGATCGGTTTGAGAATGTATATTAGGGCTGTTCGTTTCTTAATAAAGTTCAGAGCATTGACCATATCTCTGTGAGAAGTAATCAGTGACTTGGGTGCCGGAACCCGGGTTGGTGCGCTGGGGGCAACCCACTAAGAAGGACGAGAGGCTCTCCCCGTTAAGGACCCTCTCTCACCCCTTTTGCCCCTACAGTTTCTGTCCACTGTCAGCATGCTGGAGGTCGGGAATACCTGTCAGGAAACACGTGATGACCTGGAGAGCTGCAGAAGTAGAAAGAGGATAAAATGCAAGTGCGAATGTAGATACATTTAGATGTTCATTACCAGAATTTCTGCTGTAAGCAAACAGCTTCTCAGCTGGGTAGGACAGAGGAATCATAAGATCTGTGTATATTGGTGTTTCTACAAAATATCTGATCTGCCATAGGTAAACTGAGACTATGTAAAAGCATATGCAGTTTTTTAGTCTATCAGAAGAGGTACATCTGTGCAGAAATAGGAATATGGATTCAGATTGTATTGATGGGTCGTTCCTTTGTGCTCAATAAAAAAATCATTCAGATGGTTTTAAGTGTGGAGGATAATAAGAAGATGGGGAAAGTTTATTTTATTTGAAAACTTACTTTTGTAACAGAGGGAAGTTGCAATGCAGCAGTTTGAACTGACTTGTTTACACAACTTCTGGGCTTCAGCTGGCTCAAGTCCAGCCAGCTCGGAGTGTTTACTGAGTGGTACTCCTAATATTTCACCTATTCATGCAACAATTCCCAAGCTTTTCCTTTATCTTCTTCCATTTCTGAGCTTGTGACCCAGCTTTTTTTTTTGGAAGTGATTCTCCTGCAGTTAAAGTTGTCAGGTCTGTAAACTGCATGTGTTCTACACAGGGTTTCAGAGGGATGATAAAAATGAGCTATGGATTTTCTGGAAGGATTTACATCTGGAAAGGAGAGGAGCTACAGGCCAAGACAATGCAAGAAAAAGGGAACATAAACTGACTGTGAATAAATCCAGTCTGGAAATTTGTATAACGCTCTAAAACACAAATGAAAGAGACACTGGAATTACCTTCCAATAAGAATGGTGAAGGTGAAATGTTTAACTTGTTAAGAGAAGTTGATGAAATTACTAAATGCTTCAAGTAAATTACGTGATATAAATGGTAATGGTCTGGACTTTATGGTCAGGGAAATCCTTAGTTGTTAAGCAAGCAGTGGGGTAAGTTGTTTAATGATGTCCAGTATATTTAATGTGAAAAGATGAAATCTGCAAGTAACAAAAGTTACAAGAACCTGAATGTTTTATTACAGCACTAGTATATTTAGCTCTATTCTGAATAATGGAACTTTGGTTACACCTTCAGCACCTGATAGTTCTATACTGTACCTGTCTTTGAAAAGGAGCTTAATATCTAGTTTAATAAGATGGCCTTCTAAATATATGGTGAACATTACATGTTTATATTGATAGCTAAAATTTCTGTTATTTTGGGTTTTGGGTTTTTTTTCTGTTGTGAATGTACAGTCACTTGTATTACTCGAATATGAGATGAGTTTGCCCCCCTCACTTTCCTCAACTGGAACTTACTATTCATGTGTAAATCCACTGGTGCTAATAGGATTAAAGTTTCTGAGTATCTTAAGGTGGAAATGAAACAAACATTTGTAGTGTTGCTGTTTTCATTGAAGTATTTATGCCATTATAATGTAGAACCTGAATAAGTGGTGTGTTTGAAAGCAAGAAACTGATTAGATGCTGCACTTACAGGTGGACTTGAAGAAACAAATGCACTTGCTCTGCATGTTGCTTTTCTTTAAAATGAGTACAATAAATGGTGGTGTTGATTTGCAGCCACAGTGCCATAGGGAGCCATTTGTTTGAGGTATGAGAATGGCTGTGTCATCCACAAAGAATCCTATAGTTAAGGCTGACATACTGTATTACTGAGTTTCTTTACCAGAACTGTTTCTGTTGGTAAGGTGAATTTCTTTGTTTCAAGGTAATAGT
>VWZD01002977.1:32061-46221 GCA_013396695.1 Sakesphorus luctuosus
GCACTCCTCAGCAGCACACTGTGAAAGAGGGAATATTTGTCAGATTTTAGCAATGAAGGATAGGGCATTTCTCACTCACTTTAATCCCCCTAACCATTACTTTGTAGAAATAATTCAGGGTTATTTTTATTTTTGTTATTATTTTGTATTGATCTCAGTGCTTATCTCCTAGTTTTCTGGTTTTGAAGAGACATGTAATATTAAGTGATGTGGTTAAAGGGAGAGGAAATGATATGTGGCAGACTTTGATAATGCCTTTGAATGCATTACTGAGTTTCTGGTGTGTGCCTGTGTTAAACTCTGATCGCTTACTCCTCTTTTTTCAGTTTTTTTCTGTGTCTTAATTGGCTTTTAATTTATGTGCCTTCTCCTGCTTGGTCATCAGTTTCTGTTATGAATTGTCTTATAAGTTGTTCTAGAAACAATTTTAAATCAGTTGTATGTATTTTGTGTATTCAGAAAAACTGTCTGTAGTCATATTTCTCATGCTTACATAATTGCAGGTAAAATGCCATAACTGGGAATCTTTGTGACTTGTTTTAAAGTTTGCTTTCTGAGTATCATAGTTACATGTGTATTACCATTTATGTTTGGTGGATATTTAAACTACATTTTCAGATACTGAAAGTAGGACTTAGTTATGAGGTCATTCACTGTCTTTTGAAAGAGCTCTGCAGTTTTGACCACTGTGTATCCCTTGAGACACTGTTCTTCGTAGTTTGCATTTTTCAGTTTGTTCTTTGATCTTCAGTCCTTTTGAAATTGTGGGATGAATGTTACCAAATCCTTGTCCTTAATCCTTGTCCTGCATTTTGGGAGGACACTTGTATTTGTCAACTAAATGTTTTAACAGTTTATGCCAAGGCTCTCATGATGGTGTGAAATCCTGTCCTTTGCCCTGTGATAGGCAGTTCTTCTGTGCCTGGAGATGTTTTGGGTTGTCTGATATTCTGGTATTTAGCAGTGCTGCTGTTGTCTAAAAGCCACGTGTATTTGCCCTGGTCTTACCTGGTCGGACTGTCCCACAGGAGTCCCAGGCACTGAGGCCAGCTGGGAAGTCTGGAGGAATCCTCCATGGTAAAGGAGTGTCATGCTGGGAAACATTTAACCAAGGGGAACATGCACAGGTCCGTGGGACGTGGTGAGATCACCCATGGCTGCTGAGGGAACTGGACAGTGTCAGTGTGAGACCATTCTCAGTAACCTTTGAAAGGTCAAGGTGGTCGGGGGAAGCAGAAGAAAATCTGTTTAGGGGGAAATCTGTTTGACTTAATTGGCGTGTGAGGGGTTGTGAAGGCTGTCATTGGGTTTACTCACAACCTGACAGGACATAGCCGTGGCAATCTGCTGTGGTTGGCACTGCTGTGAGCAGGGACATTGGACTAGATAGTCTCCGGAGGTTCCTTCCAACCATTATAGGATTGTATGATTTTTAAAAAATATTTAATTCCCTTAATACAGAGAAAGGTCTTTGTGTGTTGCACTCATCACATCTGGTAAGTGCCAGATATCTACTAAATGATTGTTTTATAGTGTTACTTCCTGGCTTTAGAAACTTATCTTTCACATGTGTTTTACTTCAGGAAATGCAAAATCTCCTTCTTGTCCCACATTTATATCAGAAGTGGCAATTTATTGCCTAGATACTTTATCATGGTTTTACTTTAGGATATTGCATTAGCATATATAGGAAGTTTTATGGGATGTGGTGATTTTTAAGAGTTGTGTCATTTCGTGTGTGCTAAATAAAATACCTTTTTCACTCCTCTTGGTTTTGCTTGTAAAGCCATTAAGTATTCACTAAGTTGCTGGGGAGAGCTTCAAAGTTCTTGGCTGTGTTAGTACAAATTGTGACAACAGCTTTCTGCCCCTGAGGATAAACAGTGCTTTGAGCTTAAAGACCACAATGTACAGGTCTTACCTGTGCAGTCTGCATTGATACTTCCTTCGAAGGAGTAAATATGATGACTGGAAATTTGATTTAGATTTGTGCCAGATTTCACTGTAATAGAAGATACATTAATTCTAGAAGGAAAAGACACAGCAGTAAAAGATAGTACTGATAACACAGAGGAAAGTTGCTGAGTGTTGCTCATGAACAATGCTGACAAAATAACATTGCTGTTGAACTGCGCAAACTTCCCTTGGGTGTTGTTGTCATAGAATGGTTTGTGTTGGAAGGGACCTGAACAACTGGGTAGTTCCAACTCCCCTACCATGGACAGGCCCACCTTCTAAATAAATACAGTTTCTCGAAGCCCCATCCAGCTTGGCCTTGAACACTTCAGGGATGAGGCATCCACAGCTTCCCTGGGCAACCTGGGTCCTCGTCTCACAACCCTCACAGTAAAGAATTTCTTCCTGACACCTGATCTAAAGCTACTCTCTCTCTCAGTTTAAGGCCATCCCCTCTGGGCCTGTCACCACATTCCCATGTAAAAAGTCCCTCTCCAGCTTTCCTGTAGGCTCTCTTTAGGTATTGGAAAATGCTGTAAGGTCTTCCCAGAGCCTTCTCTTCTCCAGGCTGAGCAACCCCAACCCTCTTGAATGGAGCCCAGGGAGTGTTTGACTTTCCAGGCTGCAGGGATACATTGATGGCTCCTGTCCAGCTTTTCATGCACCAACACCCTCAAGTCCTTTTGCTTGGCGCTGCTCTCGATCCCTTCTCTGTGCTTGGCGTTGCCCTGACACCTGTGCAGGGCCTTGTTAAACTGCATGAGCTTTGCAGGGCCCACCCCTCATGTGATATTTTATTGAAGTTTAACATTCGATAAAAACTCTGCTTTGTAATTGGCTACACACTGATTTTTGTACTTACTGATTTAGTAAGCACAGTCATTCTTGATTTGGGGAAACAATGCTAATCCAAGGCCCCAAAATCCTATTCAAAATAGAACTGTGCTCTAAATTACTGCAGGGGGGAATTACCACTTTAGAGACTGGTAGTGTGAATCTTCCAGTTTCCTCAAATTAGTTTCCAGGTAGAATTTATTATTGTTTGGTATGATACATGATACTCACCTTTCATGGTATATGATATTCAGCTCTCCTTTAATATTAGAAACCCTTTTTGCCCATTATGTATGAATAAGCAGTGAGGCCTTTCTTACTGAATTTTCTTCAAAAGATGCAGATAAACACCATGGAAAGTTTATGGCAGTGATTGATGCTTACATCTTTCCAAGATTACCTGTCTCACAGAATATCCTGGGTATCAAAATAGCACTTGGGTTAGAGATTTTGCTTGATTTATGAAGGATAGGTACCAAAATTGCCTGCTGAACTGAGAACTTGGAATCAGCTCAAGAGCTATGGCAATTCCAGTTGTTTTTACATCTAGTTGTAAAATTTCTGCTGAGGAGTGACTCTGAAGAACTTCCATTGTTCTAAGAGCAACTGAGGTCTAATAAAGGTGTTTCCAAGAACCAACACCTTAAGGGTTGGTTTGGTTGGTCGGTTAGTGGGTTTTTTTGTGTTAGCGGGGATTGCAATTTTCAGCATTATTCAGGTTTTGGGTGATGTACTGTCAAGTTTTGTGTGACAGCAATAAATTCCTTGGGGAAGGTACTCACCTGCAAAGTCATGCTGGAAGACTGACTTAAACTGAGGGAAGTCAGATGGCCATTACATCAGCCAGTAGTTTCTGTCACAGTTGCAAGGGCTGTGACCATTGCTTTGAAACCCACAAAGAAGTTTCAGACCAGAGGTAAAAGTTACTTAGGAGGAATTGAGCAATTGGCCAAAATATTTTTGTTCTTCAGGGCTGGGGAAGCAAACTTTGTGCTTGTGAATCTGTGAGTGTTAACAGTGATTAATTCAGCAGGTCAGAGGCATTGTGTTTAGTGATCTAAGAGAAGGGTTACTGGAAAAGGAGAATTCTAAAGTATATCTACATTCTGATTAGGGAAATAGAAAAGTTAGATCCTTGGGTGCAGTGTTTGCTGTTCACCCCCTTCATCTGGTTGCAGAAAGCCTGTTTGACCAAAGTTCTTCACATTTGTCAGAGCAAGACTAGGAAGCCTGTGGCTCATATTGAATATTGGCACTTAAAGCTGGAAGCTGATTCCTTTGCAGTTCCATGAACCTGTGAAGAGAATAGTGAAGGTTTTGTTGTGTGCACTAATCATGTAGGAAAAAATACCTCTGTTATTATGGATGTTTCTGATTTTGTTTAAAAAGACTTCCAACTGGAGATATTAAGACACCCATTTCTTTTTGCAAGATGCTTTTAAAAAGCCTCTAGTGGTTTGTGTTTGGTTTGGTTTTTTGTTTGCTGTTGTTGTTTACAGTAAAAGGGACTTTTTTAACATGACTATTCACTGTATGTGTCAGTTCTCTTCAAGCAAGTAACTTACTTTCTGCATTTCATCAAAGTAATACACAAATAGAATTAAAGGCAAAAGTAAAAACTATAACATGGAATAGCTTTGGAAAACAGCCAGACTTTAGTGTAGACTTAATTCTTTGCGTAATTTGGTGCAGTTTCTGGATTACTGGTGCCCTTTTACTTTGTGGTGACCTTTTTAAGCTGTATGTACTCTTAGTGTCCAGGTCTGTGTTAATTGTGACTTAGTCTAAAGATGGGGCTAATGTGAATTTCATTAAAGGTTTTTGCTTTGTTACTGTCACTGTCAAGATTAGAAATCTTAGGTGCAGCTTTCCTTGGGGCCTTTGTTATCTTAAAGTCTCACTTTTCTTTAAAATTAAAATGGGGGAAACCTTTAGAGGAGGAGTTAAAAATAGAGTATTGTATAATCGTTTAAAATATTAATTTTGCTAATATAATGTTGGAGAATGGATTATTTACACTTTGAGTTTCGGAACAGGGAACCTCAGATTTTGGGAAATAAGTTCTTCCCCAGTCTAATAAAATGTTCTCAGTGGTTTAACTGTCTTTGGGTTTATTTTGCTATATATCAAGTCAGGTAGCTAAAGAAAATAAAATATCTAGTCAGTTTGAGTACACTGATTTTTGAAACATTGGGATTTTTTATCCTCTCCTCTCCTCCCCAGATTTCTGGGCAACCTGATCTTGGTGCCCTTGCTTGGGTGGGAGACTGGGTAAAATAATCTCTGGAGGTCACTTCCCTCAATAGTCTGTGATTTTTGAGGGGAGAAAAATAGTGAGATAACTATTCTGGGATGTGTGAACACAGCAGTAGTCCCCTGTTCCTTCCTTATCCCTCAAAGAGTAGGGCATGGGGGGAAAAAAGAAGGAAAAACGAGTATGTTCAATGTCTTTGGCATTTGTAGTCATGGACTGTCTTCCTCATTGGTGCTAAGGGGCGTTGTTCAGCTGCAGAACTGATGGCAGGTTTCAGTCCTGTCACATTTCCAGTGACTTGTCTTCTGCTGTTCTCTGTGTTGCACCCTGAAGAGCAGAGGTCTGGGGAAGCACCTGCATGGGCAGACCATTTTTTATGGAAGAATGGGATTAATACATAAACCACGTCCCTGAGATAAATGGTAATCAATTGGAGCAGGAGAAAGGCAGGTCAGGAAACAGTAAGTTTGTGTGTTGTGCCTTCAATCAGGTAAAAGCTGTGTTTGTAAACATTTTGGGAAGTGTATCTGTCTTCCTTTTTACTCATTTATCTTTATGCTCTCTCTGAGTCAGCAGAGGCCAAACTCCATAACAGGATGGGAATCTCAGTGGTAGTTGTTGCTTGCCTGTATCTAAACTCGTTTTTCTGCCCCAGTCCCCGTAGGTGCCCATGCCCGTGTGCAGCCCCCCTGTCTGAGAGCTGAGCCACAGCCTCAGTGCCTCTGCCTCATCCTTGGGAGCTGTGGGGCACAGCTGGCAAAACACAGACCGAAGGGAGCTGAGCAAAACCATGCCAGAATGCAAGGAACTGATATTTGAAAATGTTAAGTTTGGATGTGGAGAAAGGTCAGCAAGGGAGAGCTTGTTTGGTTGGTATGACATGAGATTCATAGGCTGTCCTGTCAGCTCTCTGGCCTTGTCTACCCCAGCCTGGGGCTTTTGGAATTGTGGGAGGGGGAGGTAACCATGACAGAAAGGCCACGTTCTGTGTTTTTCAAGGAAGTCTGCAAATGAAGTGAAATTTTTTGTACATTCCTCAGTGGAAAAGTTTCTCAGCTTTTTAAGTAATGGATTATGATCTTCTTGGCCTTTTAAAGTGAAAATGAGATCTACTACTGATCATCCCCAGTCTAATCTCTTTTTAGGACTTGCTGTGTTTTCACTCAGTCACCAGTGATGTGCCTTGGTTTTGACATTGTGTTCTCCCTGTAGACTGACAATAGTTCAATATTGAAATGTCATGGTGAATTTTCTGCTTTCTTTTATGTGTTCTGCCCACTTCTGTTGTGATTGATAAGTTTGTACCAAAAGTTACGATAGAAATTTACAATGTGAAATTTAGAATTTTCCTTATTTCTTGGAAAAAGCCAGTTCATAGGTGTGTTGTTTGTGTTCATCTGAGCTGTTTGCAGATGTGGGACTTTGTCCAAATAATTTTTAAAAATGTCCATGTGACAACACTTAAGGCTTTTAATGGGGGAATTAATTTAAAGTGTTTTAGTTGAGCTACATTAAACATTTGAGAATTAGTAGCTTAAATTCCACTGCTTTTATTTTACTGTGAAATTTAAGTTGCATTCAGTGAACTCTATTTAAAGTATGAAGAAAACTTCCAGACTGGTTTGGGTTAGTTATTTGTTGAAATAAAAACCCAGATGCATGTTTTAGGAAATTCCTATACTAAGGAGATTTTCTTCAAAGTAATTGCTCCATTTTCCTTGTTATGCTGACTGGGTCATGCTATTCCTATCCACATAAATACTTACATGTTGTTTTGTGCCAAATTGTTACTCCTACAAGTATGTTTACACTGTTGACAGCTATTATTTGTTTCTTTGTATCGCTGCAGTACAGTGGAGGTGATGGAAATGTTTAACATGGACAGACCAAACATTAAAAATGTCTAAGCATTTTTGTGCATGACCATCATAATTCCATCTAATTGTTATTGATGGAATGTTTATTTGTGTTGTGCTGTTGGTTTTGAAAACTTTGAAGGTGCAGATTTTAATCTTGGCTGAAGCTGCGAGCTCTGCTCAGCCTGGGAGCAGCTTTGCAAACCATTTGCTGCAGTTCCTGGAAAGCTTTGGTTAAGATTTGGAAGATCTGCAGGGTATCATGGGTGAGACATGGAAGAAGGAAGGTGAAAGAGACGCTGCTTTAGAGAATGTTTGGTTTGTAGCTGCGTCTCTCCTCACGGTTTGTGAGCACAGTTTGTGAGCTTAAGAAACTCACCTTGTGTTTGTGCTGCAGCCCTAAGAGAACCAGCAGCAGAAGTTCAGAATGACATGAGGCACCTTCCTCGGTGAATTCCCCCCAGAGCTACAAGGACCACCCCCCAGTACAGCATTTTCCCAGTTACTGAGAGGTGCCAGGTTGTTCCTGCCTGGCCACCTTTGCTCATGGCAAGCTGGTCATCTCTGACTTAGTTCATTAACAGTGACTCCAACGCCGTACCAACCTCTAGATGTTGTGTGCTCTGTGCTTCAGGGTTTATTAATAACTCTGGAAGTGTGTGATGTGTTTTTCCATTCTGTAGTTCTATTTGTTTCCTGTGCTATATCATTGAGCAAACTGTGCTCCAGAAATTTAGTTGACTATAATGTTTGTATGAAGAAAAACCTTTGGTGACCAGATTATGTGTGGCATTGGGAAAAATCAATATCTTTGCTGACTAGTGATTTTTTTTTTACAGGCTTATTAATAATCACAGAATCAATTGGGTTGGAAAAGACCTCCAAGATCATCAAGTCCAACCCTTGGTCCAACTCCAGTCTCTTTACCACATCGTGGCACTCAGTGCCATGTCCAATCTCAGTCTAAAAACCTCCAGGGATGGGGAATCCACCCCCTCTCCGGGCAGCCCATTCCAATACCTGAGCACTCTCTCTGGAAAGAAGTTTTTTCTGATATCCACTTTAAATTTCCCCTGGCAGAGGTTGAGCCCGTGCCCCCTTGTCCTGTTGCCGAGTGCCTGAGAGAAGAGACCAACCCCCACCTGGCTAGAACTTCCCTTCAGGTAGTTCTAGACAGTGCTGAGGTCACCTCTGAGCCTTCTCTTCTCCAGGCTAAACACCCCCAGCTCCCTCAGCCTCTCCCCATAGGACTTGTGCTCCAGTCCCTTCACCAGCCAATCTCTTTGTTTATACTGTTAATAGAAATGGTAAATAAATAGTATAGGATAGAAAGATAATTTTAAAACTGCCATAAGCGTAACAGTCAGGGACTACAGACACTAATGATACTTTTGCAGTCACAAAGTCACAGAGCTCCATATTTTTAGCATTGTTAAGGTGGATGTCCAAAATTTTATGCAACCCTCAATTTTAGACTCCAAACATTAAGTAAAATCAGTTGTCAAACATATGAAAATGTTGATCCCTTGAAGTCTCTTACACAATTACTGTATTTATTAGACAACAACACTGGATTTTGGTTCTTTGAGTTACCTTTGCTCTCCTGTTCAACCTTTCCAGGCAGTATGCTTTTGCAAGATGTTAGCAGTCTTAATTAAGACATTCAATTACATTGATTATTTTGGCCTTTTTTTCTCTCTTAAATGTTAGCATACTTTTCTTTAGTGTGTATATCTCCTCTGTATGTTGTATAAACTACATAAGATAACCCTTGTAAAATGAACCAAATGGAATAAATTTTCAGTAGTGAATGCTGTGAGTTTACAAAAATAAGTACATTACCAGTAATGGTGCAAATCTGTACAGTAGGACAGTACAACTGAACCTCTTTGTGTTTCTTCACACAGTCACTAAAAACACTGGTTTGTTGAATCATTTTCTGTCAACTGATCATTAGGCACTCTTGATCTGTGAGCCCTCCATCTAATATTTTGGAAAGGACCAGCTATTTTCAGTTTGAATTTACAAGGGCTGGAAGTCTCAAGGCAGTTTAGTTTGTAAAAGTTGGTTGTTGAGTAGAGGAGATTGTTGTGTTCCCACTGAGGAAGAGGCTGCTGCATGTGCTGTCTCTCTTCCACCTGGCAGCTGTGTGGGAGGGGATGGGACACAAGGTGGGGAAATGGATGTGTTACAGAGGGCTGGCTTGGAGTCCTTGGATGGCAGAACTGCATCCTTGTGGTGAGGGAATGAGGGGAAGTTACACACCAGTCCGAAAGAAAAGCATCTTAACTACCTACAGTGCTGTACAGTGTCTCTTACATGTGCAAGAAGCTTTTGCTGAAAAACAGGCAACAAGATGACTATTAGAACAAAGGGAATAACTTATCACAGGCTAATATTAATATTAATATTAATTTCAATAATCGAAAGGCAGTGGTGTGCTTTTGAAACTAAACCTGTTTATATACAATCTTACATTGGCTTTTATTGTGGATCTCTAAAGAAATGTTATACTTGTGTATCTGTTTTCTTAGTCTGTATTGAAGAAGTTTGGAGGGATTTTAATTTTCAAAGTCAAAAAAGAGGTAAAAATTATGTATCAGGAAGACTTGTGTAAAATCAGCTGCTGCCTCAACAGGATTATTTCTCCCCAGTTTTGTGTTACAAAGGTTATGAATCATCTGAGAGAGTTCAAGGGCAGAAATGCAAAATTAAAAACTGGAAGATACTACTTTATTAAATAGGTTTTGGTTCAGTGTCTAGTCACTAGGCTTTTAGTCTGATAAAGTTTAACCTAATTAGAGAACAAAAAGTCTATGAAATAAAGTAAATGTTAGTACACAACTGTTTTCAGAAAAGAGGAGCACTACTAACAGCTGACATGAGATGCTCAAGAAAGTTGGAAAAGACAGTCTGGTACTTCCCCTCTAACACCTGTCACAGCAGTTCTGTTAACAAAGATGGGTATTGCAACCTAAAGTGTTCCCCTTTTGACAGAGCTGACTTAATGAACTCTCTTATTTGCTTTTGCTCTTTTATACATCCATTAGCTATTTTATTTCCATAAAATGAACTGTGTCTGGTATCAGCCACTGCATGTGTGCCTGAGCAAGCAGCAGGACTCTGCTCCCTGAAAAGAGCTGTACTGTCTTCACTGGAGTAGAAATTGCATGCGGAATATGTAGTGCGGGTGGGAAATAAATGTATGAGCTACTGGAATAGCTCGGTGTTTTCCCTTTATGTTTGAGTTTCTCCAAGTAGTTACCATGCAAGTATGATAGCAGTGTCGTGGCTGCTGCCCTTCACCCCAGGAGGTTTGTGCAGACCAACCTAACACGCTGTTCCTGCCATCCCTTCCCTCCAGCGTGGCAGCCGCGCCGCACAGCACGTGAGTGCACTCAATCCCACTGTCCCACAGCTCAGGAAAGCTGCACAGCACCCACAGATGTCTGCTCTCTGCACGTGGCTTTGTCTGAATTTGGAGGTGGTCTGATTGTGTCAATTCACCTCCTCTCTTGCCCCAGGTAGAGTTATTACAGGTATAGAGCACACTTGATGCTTGCCCTACTAAAAAGGTGTGTGCTCCTGCATGAGGGGCATCTTTCCTTGAATCCATACAGCTCTCCTGCCGTCTGTGCTTCCACCACTTGTAGTGGGATTTCTCTTGCCATTTACTGTGGTGTCACTGCCACTGCTGTCACTTGGACAGCAGTGACATCAGTGTCATTGTTACCAAGTTAGAGCAGCAGAGACTAAAGGAGTGTGACAGTAGTCACAGATTAAGAAGCTGATTGCTCTAACTATATTTTCCTAAATGGGGCAGTCCTGTTGTGTCAAGGAGAGCACTCTGGACTCTGAATCCCAAGGACCTGAGTTTGAGTCTCAGTGGGGACCGTCCCCTGGCACTTCAATGCCTCCCTGCCATCCCATCCCATCAGATCTCAGATGCTCAGCGGGGTCAGCCCCAGTCAGTACCAGGTGCTGTGACAGTCCTGAGGACTTCACTGTCACTGTCCCAGCTCGCTCAGCCGTGGCAAATGGACCTTAGGACTTAAACGGTGGGGCCAGTTCTGTGCACGCTGAGCCTCACCTAAAAAATCCACTGTGCAGGCTGGAAGGGCACATCCACGTGGGGAGAGCCCTGCCCAAATCTGCGTTCATGAAGTCTGGCCATACATACACATTTTCCCAAAGATTGCTTTGTATTCAGAAGCAACTTAAAATTGTACAGTACAGTACATTTTGGTAAGATTTCTTTTTTTACAGTGGTTGCAGTTTCTAGTGATTTGAGCAGTTTCTAGATATTTGGAATAGTTGTAGGAAAACACATTATGCTAATACTGGTTTAGAAGTTGTACTGGGTAAATCTTATCTCCAACTTGTTAATTTTTGGCTTGTTTTGTGAGCATCACTGATTCTGCTGCCTGATCACTTTAGGAACCAAACATTCAGCTTTCACTGGTACATACACAGCCCCCCTACCCCTGCCCACACCATCCCCCTTTCTCCTTAGTTCCCCCAACATGCTGCAGCCCCCCCTTGGGCTGTTCAAGGCAGATAAACACCAGGTAGCATCGCATTTTGCCGAGTTACTGTTTTAACCACAGGCAGCTGCATCACACAACTCATTAATTACTGTTTGTTCCAGTACTGATTTTTTCTGAGATTGAATTAGTTTTAAATGCTTTATATTGTGAATGTGTATGCTTGCCCTCCAGATACTTAAGTGTCACACTATGTTTTGGCAGCTGTATCTCCTTTTTTAGTATGTTTTCCAAAGTATTTTTGAAAGCATTTAGTTCTGGAAACTTAATGTCAGTGTATTAAATGTAGCTCTGGAATGAAAACCAGAAATCTGCCCTCTTGTGGGTAAATCAAAATGATGTACCTCAGTCACAATATCTTTATTGAGAGCTAGAGGATATTCATTCATCCTCACTGTGATTCTTTCTCATCGTTTAAGCAATTTTTTTAGGATAGTTTATAGACTGTCAGCAAGCAGAGATTCATGTAGTTACTAACAAGAGCAGTAGTTATTGCAAAACGTAGAAGTTTAAAACTGGCTCTGACTTCGATTCTTAAAGTTGTCGTTGCACATTTGCTTGATTTAAAAGAAAATGTCCACTGCTCATCTAAATAATAAATTTGCTAATACATAATTGTACTGGTTTAGTTTAAATATGCAGGTGAGGAAATCAACTTTGATCATGGTACCGTGGTTACATCTATATGTTACTCAACATATAGGAAACTAAAACCGCTTTTTAAAGTATTTTCACCCTAAATAAATATTTCATAGTTTAAAGCAAATAAAACATCACTGTATTCAAATTATTCTGTTTAACAGAATGCATTTAAAAAAGGAAAACGTAGATATCTGATATTATGCTGATTTAAAGGTAAACCAGCAGGAGAGATGAACCCAACTCAAAAAAGATTACAAGTCAGAGTTATAATTTGCTAAAAAGGTTACAGTAAATACAGTGATACATAGGAAAATTGGTTTTAACCCAGAAAACCCAGATGTATAACCAGCACCCTGTGGCACAAACAGAACAGTGTTTGTCAGCCCCTGTGCTGAGCACCACGTGAACCCCCTGACTGCAAAGGGGAAGGAAAATAAACCTGTTAGTGAGGACAATGGTTGCAGACTGGTTGAGAGTGGCAGTCACAGTCCTGTTGAGCCTCTGGTCCTCCTCTGGATCTGATGAGTGGTACCAGAAGTCCCCAAAGCCGAAGATTATATACCCTCTGGTTCAGGTGGGAATGCCCAGTACCTCCCCCAGGGCAGGGAATTTCCCAGTGGGTGATTTAACTCCATGAGCCATGGGATATTCTTGGAATCTTTGATGGTCTAGGTCATTGCATCTGCCTATTGTGCCAGTCCCTAATGGCCCATTAGCAGAGATGACCCCTCAGGCTGGATGTGAAGGTGCTGATGCCTCCCCGGAGGGGAGTTAGCACAGCTGAGTCATTAGTGTGGAAACAGAAACATTCCTGTGCCTGGCAGGGCTCCCTAACACCCAGCTTGTATCCTGAGGTGTCAGGTGTGCCCTGGGCAGCTGCTGCAAATGGTCCATTCATAACAGGAATGATACAGAGAGTGTAGAATACACAGTCTTGGTTACACCCACACAGTGACAAACTGGTCCCAGCCCTTGTAACTACGGACAAATATCATAGCTTTTCTCTAAAATTTAACTTTAGTCCACCTCATTTTGTCTCTGTAATTTTCTTCTTGGAGAATATCAGGTCAGTCATATGTAAGTTATTGTTTTAAATCCAAAAATACTATAAGTTAAAGAATACCCTGGAGTATGAGGAATGATACATTTAAATGTACATAGGAATTTCCTGCATCCTGAGATTGTTTATTTATCATTTCATTACTACTAAGCCTTTATATTAATGCACATGAACAGATTATTCCTTTTATTTTTTCTCAGGCATGCATATAAGGAAGCTGGGGAAGAACTGTCATTGTTGTTAGGGAGACAAAATGGTTTTTCAGCCAAGAGGAATGTTTCATAAATGCAGAACTTCTGTCATGATACCCAGTGGTCAGAGTCCTCTCATCATTTTGCTTATACTCAGATGCTGCAATATCTGAAAAAATAGAGTTGCATTTTGTTTCTTTTATTATTGTATTTTTATAGAGTAATTCTGTTTATTGTTTTGCTTGCTTCGATTCTTTTTCTGTTCTCTGCTTGTGGTGTCTCTTCACTGGATGTCCCTTTACTTAAATTGTTCACGAATTTCATCCTCCCTTCCTCAGTTTCACCCATGCCTGTCCATTCTCTCTGTAGAGACTTTTATTGTTGTTGTTGTTAGTTTTCTGCTCTGCCATTAACCCAGTACTATCGTAGAAATGCAGAATATGTACAGAGATGAGTTGCAGAGAGTCCATCCACATGACAGAGCCCAACCTTCTGCCTCTGAAGGCAATCAGTGTTTCTCATACCATGGACTGTTATACCAACCACATGTTTAATTTCTACTTAAAAAAAAAAAAAACAACAACCAAATCCCTCCAAACCCCAAAATACACTCCCAAAACTCAACAACCTGCAACATTNGTAAAGGAGAATGTAGATAATTGGAAAAACAAAAAAAGAAAAGAGTAACATACAGAAGTAGCACTTATCCATAGCATAAACTTTTTTAGTATTACTTTTCTTGCTATCTTGGCTTGGTTTTGCTTTATTATTTGTGTTATGATGTTAACTTTTTCAATGTTTTATTCTCAAGATGTGCTGCCAT
>VWZD01002977.1:46256-59706 GCA_013396695.1 Sakesphorus luctuosus
CACTGTTTTCCTTTCACTGTGGGGTTCTTTGTATCAGTTCATCAGTTTGTATCACTGTTCATTTGTACACTGTAGTTCCTTCCCCCCTTAAATGTCTTCTATGGTATCCGTTCTTTCTTATAAAGAAACAAGTGTTCAAACACACACATACGGAATGTACAAGACCTCATGTGCGTTTCTCCTGCTTTGTTTGAACTGCTACGCTTCAGCCCACGCATTGTTTAAAAGCTTTCCAGTGCAGTTCTTTGATTTCCTTAGTTCAGCTAATGTAACTTCCATTTTTTTTCAGTTTAGGGCTAAACATGTTGCACAACTAGTCACAGTTACTGAACAAAGCTGGTAATGGAAAATTTTAAGTACTGACTAAGTTGATTCTTCTCCTGAGCTGCAATGTAGTACTTTTAACTCTTCAGCATTTGGAGAATGGAGTTGGGGGTGGAACCCACCAAAACTTGTCTGTCTGTCAGGATGTTAAGTGTTGCATGCTGCTCTGATGTTTTCTGTGAAACAACTTATGTCATCTTGACCTGTTGATTGTTTTCCCTCTTGATGCTCGAGATTTTAAAATCCTTTAATTAATGCATTTATTGATGTTCTCAGTGGCATCCAATTTGAGTTGTAGTTTCACTGGATCTCGGACTCTAATCCTGGGATTGAATCTGCCAGTTTAAAACATGCATTTTTGCCCTTAACACAACAGATGTAATGTTTGGCCCCAGATATTACTGTGTGGTTTCTTCGTATTGTGTTTGTTTTATAAACTAATCCTGTCACTTAATCCCATCAATCTCTCTTTTTCTCTTGTTTACTCTCCTCTGTTTACTCACCACATCATGCTTACAAAAACTTCATGATGTCAGAGATAGACTTCTTGAACTGCCTTGCTTCGTTCCCAGCTGGTGCAGGGACCCACACACCGTCCCTTCCGTAACATCTCTGTGATCCGTCTTTGAAGTAAAGGTGTTGCTTCTCTGTGCTGCTCGTGATGGAGAGCTGTTCCAGAGGGGGGCAGCTCTGATGGGGAGAGCCTCTGTTCTGATTTGCTTCATGCCCATTTATTGTAGTCTTAGCTTTGCTCTGTCGAGTTCATAGAATCACAGAATCGATTGGGTTGGAAAAGACCTCCGAGATCATCAAGTCCAACCCTTGGGCCAACTCCAGTTCATTTACCAGATCATGGCACTCAGTGCCATGTCCAATCTCAGTTTAAAAACCTCCAGGGATGGTGAATCCACCCCCTCTCTGGCCAGCCCATTCCAATGCCTGAGCACTCTCTCTGGAAAGGATTTCTTTCTGATCTCCAACTTAAATTTCCCCTGGCAGAGGTTGAGCCCGTGCCCCCTTGTCCTATTGCTGAGTGCCTGGGAGAAGAGACCAACCCTCACCTGGCTAGAACTTCCCTTCAGGAAGGGAGCTCCCAAGGAGTTCTTCCTTTGTGGCCTTCTTTGCCCACCTTACAGAGAGCAACCACGTCCCTTCTTGACCTTTGTTTTGTTAGCTAAACAATCCACCTCCTTTTACTCTCCTCTTAAAAAGAAAGTTTACTTTTCCCCTGACCAGTGGAGTCACTGCGCTTGCTCCACTCTCAGCTCTGGATTTTGCCAGTTCAGGGTTCTTACCATGTGTCTGTCGAGAAGGTTTCTGATTTAAGCATCTGGTTTTGGAGTAGTTTTTCTTATTAAATAGCTGTGTAATTTATTTATTGTGGCAGTAATGCTGGGAAAGAGCTTGAATTAGGAGTGACAGCTTCTGTGTTAACAGCTTTCCCAGATGATGAGGAAGGGAAAGTGAACAGACTCTTTTTTCCCCTTGTTTTTCATTGTTTCTGTGCTAAATATAAATTCCTGATACCACTGGTTTGTGATGTGGCCTTAGCGTTGATGCAGTTTCAGTCAAGAGAGATCATCAGACATGATGTAAGTAGTGTGCGAAAGGTATTCTCTAGTTTCTAACTTTCAATGAAAACTCAGATTCTAAAAGGGTTAGCTCCCATGGATTTGCTGTTGCAGATTGATTGAGAGACTCCTCTGCAGTATTTTTTTTCTTAAGAACTGCGTATTTATGGAACTAGGAAACCACTGAAATTCTGTGAGTATTTCTGTTCGTTCTGGGTAAAAAACTCTTCAGTATCAAGTAGTACTTGAAACTACTGAGCATCTGAGGGATGTTTTCTCCTGGATTAAAAAACCCATAACACAGCAACCCACACAGAATGTCTATCTGTAGCAGTTTCCTTATTTAGCAGATTTCTGTATCTGTATTGTACTATATTTTCAACTTTAAAAAATGTAATTTAGTTGAGAATGTGTTGCTGTGGCAGGGGCAGCAAAGGGAGGCAGTTCTGTTTAACCTCAGAGTTGGGTTTTTTTTCAGAGAATTCAGTTCTGTACCAATAGGGACGCTTTGAAAAGTTAATTTCAGTGGTTTGTGACAACTTTGAGCAGGAGGAAGATTTATAACATTTTGCTTCCTCCTCTGGCAGTCTGTGTGTTTATAAGCAATGGTGCCCTATGTATTGCTGTTGGTGTGGCATAAGAAAGAATCAGATCAAAGTTACTAAGAAAATGACAGGGATCTCCTGGGTTGTAGGTATTTTATATGTAATTCTCAAAAGTGTACTTTGTAAAGCGTAAGTAAATCATGATTTCAGCATCTTCAGGAGATAAGAGAAATGCTTACATAAGAACTCTTTTTACTGTTCCCAAAACTGTTAACACAGGTGCCTGTCTACATTAGGTGACCACATATGTATCAATTTTGGATGTTTTGGACCTACTGTTACTTTTTTTTAGTAATGTGGGTTTCCTTGTAGCTGGGATCTTTATGTGTAGTGAAAACTACAGTGACTGAACAAATTCCTTTTTCTGTAGTTGAAATATATTGTGTTGTTTTATAGAAAACAAATGAGCTAGTTCAGTGGTGGTTAAATTTCTTTTTTCCCCAGAGGGATTAATAGAATATCTGATAAGTTTGACCAGATAGAGTTTTATGTTAAAGAGATATTTCCAGAACAATTTGGAAATAACTACTGTTTCTAAAATGTGCTAAGGTTTTGTATTTTCAGTTTATTTGCTCCTTGATTTTTGCACTTGTAAATTACTCCTTTTGTACTTGGTAATCTCTTTATGAAAATACCTCCTTCTGCATATCTGTGAAGTGAATATAACAGCTAATTACTTAAGGTGGTTGTGCATTGAGTGCTTTCCATTGCAGTGTGAACTAACAGAAGGTTTGGTATTGTATGACCTGACCAAACTCCTTTTTTTAATTGGCTTGTCCTGCGTCTCTTTGGGGTGAGGGGCTTTTGAGACCAGAAAGGTGATGGCCTTTTGGTTGTAAAATGCCACTCGTTGTTTAAAAGCTACCCTGTTCTACTTTGGAAGTAATTTATGTAGTTTGCATCTAAGGGTAGTGTTGTCTGTTTCATTGGTGTTAATGAATGTGAAATTCTCAAGAAGTAAACTGAGAGGTTTAATATTGTTTTGTTCTTTTTGTTTGTTTGGCTTTTAGTGCTTGGGAGATGGGAAGTAATGATAGCTGGCACCTGAACTAAAATATCTGTGTAGGCACTACTATCCCAGAACTTCAGGATGAATGGGGATATGCCTCATGTTCCCATCACTACTCTTGCAGGGATTGCTAGTCTTACAGACCGTAAGTACTCTGTTTTAATTGTCTTGTCTGTGCTATTTTCTACCTTCTCAGTAAAACTTGCAGTGTCAAAATACTGAAAAGATTTTATTTTAAAAATTGTTAGGGTAAAATCTGTTTAAATCAGACTTGGCATTAAAAATGTTAATTTTGTTATTGTTTGAATTTTAAAAATCCATCCAAATAAAACATGCTAATTTAAACATGAAATGTAGGTTAAAAAAGCCCTTAAGGAAGCCTGGAAAAATAAGAATTCATTATTTGTTTGGAATATCATTCAGTACGTTATCTGGGTACCAGACAAATAAAAATACAAATAAAGAACAAAATTTAAGTAATAAAGTACTTCTCTAAAACATATATCCTGTCATCTTCACTGAAAAGAGAGAGACACAGGATTACACTGGTGTGAAGTAACCAAGCAGAGTTACGGAATATGCTGAATATACTTGAAACGTAGTTCCTTAGTTTGGAACAGAGCACAGAAACAGTTGCTGTAGTGAACAGGTGCAGAGGGGCTGCTGGAATAGAAACACGCAGCTGAACCCAAAAGCCTTTCTGAGCTGTTCTGCCTCCCAAAGGGGTTGGGAGGTGTGTGTGCTGACTTCAAACACATCAGAAAGACAAAATGCAAGGAAAGGAATAGAACTATTTACATTAAAAGCTGATACTGAAGTAAACCCGAATAGTTATAATGTGACCAAAAATAAATTTCTGGTGAAAGAGGAGATACATTGCTGCTGCTCTGGTGAGGTCATCGAACAACCATTGCAATACGAGCAGCTGGGACAAAGGTGCATCTTGTTTATTTCAGGTATATACAATATATAAGAAAGAATTTATATCTCAGTTGTCTGTCTGAGAATAATTGGACTCAGTGACCCAGGTGCTTCTTCTGAGTTCTTATTGTTATTGTTGAAAATTGGAGACTTTTCAAGGTACACTGAAAGCATGTACCCAACAATTGATTTTAACTGCCTGCAGTAAAAAAGGCAGATGTGTTGGAGGGAAAAGCCCACTCCGTGTCCTTCTGGTATTCTGAAGGAAAGTGGAAGATGCTGCTTACGTATTTAGATGTTTATGTGTGTGTTTTATTGTGTATAATAATGGACCATCAGGATGCAAATCGTAAGTTCCTGGTTTGGGCAGTTTTCCAGCATTAAGCATTTGCAGGCAATGTTACTTAACTGGTAGAAGTCACAGGCCAGACTCTGGTGAAAGAGTTTCCTTAAACACTGAACTGGAATGGACAAGACCAGTTGTCCTAGAAGTGTGGAGGACATGATGCTCAGAAACAGTGGAGTAGGTTAGCTAGATGGCTAGCTCAGTTTACTCTGTATTAATCAGTGTGTTTTGCTGATTTTGCTGATTTTTTCCAAGTTTCGGGCAAGTTCAAAGTAATCTGATGAAAGTAATGCAAGATAGCTATTTCAGTACAGTTCTACTTTTATTTTTTTTCTGAAGTTATTTCTAGTGGTTCAGTTAAAACCTTGATCTCAGAGTTGTGATCAGCCTGGGAACTTGACGTTAGAGTCAGCTTGTTTTGCTGGACCCATGGAAGTGAGACAGGTTTTTGGTCTCTTCTGGCTTATCTTCCCAGATCTGGTCTGTGTAGTTCTACCAGTCATCTGGTCAAGGCTTTTTATACGGGACACTTCCTTGTTACATATGAAGATTTAAGAATGCCCTGTGAAAGTATAGGATGCTCACAATGTCACTGAAAGTGTTTTCACTGAACCTTTTTACTGAGATTTGTTTACTGATTGAATTGACATGACAGTGAACATACCAACCAACAGCCCTTTCTTGAGAAGGTAACTAACACAGGAATAAATACTACAAGAGGACAACAAACTGAGAATTTACTTAGTGATTTTAATTGGTTGTTGGGTTGTTTGGTTTTTTGGTGGGTTGTTTTGTTGGGTTTTTCTCTAAACCTTACAAGGTGGGAATACTAATTAAGGTCAGAGCAGAAAACTGAAGGTGTATGCTCAATGCACTTACAGTACTGCACAGAGCTACAAGAATTTTGTATTTCCTTTCTTTATCAATGCTTTTGGCTTCAAGAGAAAGCTGCCATAACATATGAAATAGCTTAATATCTAGAATATTTAGAGAATCCAGTATGGCTGTGTGAGTGCAGATGTGGTGTGGGTGAGTAGCGAAGGGGTGTTGCGTGAGGGGGATGTGAGTGTGTGTGTGTGTTCATGATCCAAAACCAAAATTTTCCCTGTGTTTTAACTCTAGTTAGCAGATTTTCTTTCTTAATCACAAGAGAGTAAGAAGGTGTCCATATTTTTATGTTTGTGTTTCATTAAGTGATTCTGAAGTTCTTCCTGTTTTCTGGTAACAGTTTTGAACCAGCTGCCTCTTCCATCACCTTTACCTGCTACCACAACAAAAAGCCTGCTTTTCAATGGACGGATAGCTGAAGAGGTGAACTGCCTTCTGGCTTGCAGGGATGAAAATCTGGTTTCACAACTCGTCCACAGTCTCAATCAGGTGTCAACAGATCACATGTATGTATTTTGAACTTCTACATCAAAAAATCAGTTACCTGGATTGAGAAACGTGTTTGTGAGAATCTGAAAATGGGAGCACGCAGGTTTTTCACTGGGCTTGCAGTGTAAGAGCCAGATGTTTCAGTCAGACATTAATGTGTCCCACAGTCCTTACCCATAACTGAGGGGGTTATTTCATAGATTGGATGCTTATTTCCTTCTGGATAGCTGGGAGTGCAGACTTCATGGTGTTGATTGTGCAATACTAATTTGTGTTCGACATCAGTTAATAATGTGCATAGACAAAAAGAGAATCTTCTGACACCTGTGTCAGTTCTGATTAGGTATTGAACTTAAATACTGTAAGAATTGAGCAAGTATGCTAATGTATTTGCTTTTTGTTATTTTTTTATTTTTATTTTTCTCTGGTGTCCTTTGAATTGTTTTGTGTTGACAACCCTGTCTATTTCCTACATGTTCTAGTTGATTGTTTTGATAAAATGAAAGTACCTTTTAAAAGTCCTCAGAGCAAACAAAGTGAAAGCACAGATGCATTTCTGGAAAATCTGTTACCTTTTTTTATGGTTCAGAGGGAATCCTGTGATCTCAAAGACAGGCCAATTTCCCCTTTTCAAAATAAAGGACTTTCAAAACATTGGGTTGAATCCTGAATCTTACACAACCATGCACATGTTAACTTTCACTCATAAAGTAAAACATTTGTGATTTTGTGCCAAAGTGTTCTTTTATGAAGAAAATCATGATTTAAAAGTGGGCATAAGAAATTTCTTATAATAGTCTAAAATCTGACAGCCACATATATGTAAGTGCTTAGGAACAGAAAGTAGCCATGAGGACTAGGAAGAATATTTCTTCTGCCATTCCTTAAAGAAGAGAGCAAGAAAAAAATAGAGGTAGAAAGCAGTGCTTTGCAGACTTGGTTTTTCCTAGATTTTAACAGTAAATTGTCTTCTTTCATTTTGGTTTTGGTTATTTTTTTGTTTGTTTTTTTGGTTTTTTTTTTTTACTTGACTCATAGTTTCTTATAATTTGAAAATGCATTTGCCTCTTTATTTGCTTACTTCCACAATTCCAGAGAGTTGAAAGATAACCTTGGCAGTGATGATCCAGAGGGAGATATACCAGTCTTGCTGCAGGCTGTCCTGGCAAGGAATCCTAATGTTTTCAGGGAGAAAAGCATGCAAAACAGATATGGAGTACAAAGCGGTAAGGATTTTTGATTATTTATTGATTGCATTTTGTGTTGTTCTGTAAGTTTAGGGGACTAACACAAACCACGAATCTATATGGGGCACAGTTGTTGCATTTATGCCTTGCTTTGTATTTGGTAATGATATAAAGCTATGTACCTTAATATATTCTAAGAGTAATTGTATTAAAATAAGAATGGAAATAAAAGCTACCATGCATTTTTCCTAAAAAATGTTTGTCTCCCCTCAAGGTTTAATCTCTAGGATAAGTGATTGGATTTTAAAGTAAAGCAATTTTATTTGATTTTTTTTATTACTACGTTCATTTATTTGTCTTAGTAAATAATTGAATTTGGAAAACTATGCCTTGATCTTCCTGAACATTTGTGTGACTATTGAGTATCCCTGCAGAGATAGTTCTTAATAGTTCTGGGGTAAGAAATAAGGTTGAATGAGCCACACTCAACAGCTCCTCCCTGCCATTCCTCATCTTAGCAGTTTGTGATGCCCTACAGAGTTTATTGTCCTGACAGCTAATCCTCCTCTGAGGTGTAATGAACTATACTGCTGGGTAGCAAAAATGAAGGGGAGAGCAAGTTTAGGACAAGAACTGGTTTTAGTTACAATCAAGTAGTGTAAAGGGGAAGTGTCCTAAGCAGGCACCCTTCACCTCCCCTTCCTGCCCATCGCTGGCAGATTCAGCAGTACTCCAACTCTTACTCCCTGTCTTTTGGTAACACTCAGATTGTGAAACGGTCTTCATACAGGTTAGATTTTTGAGACTGTGTTTTATTACCAGGTTGTCTGAACATACTGAGTCACATCACCATTTGGTGTCAGGCCTAACATTGTACAAAGGTGAAATGTTAATTTTGTTGTAACTTTTTCATCAGACCACTTGAAAGCTTCTATTTGCCATCTTACAGCTGCTCCTGTTTTTCATCTTAAAGTGTATGAGGGAAGTTGATTGATTTATAATTCTTTATTTAAAATTGAGATACTATTTAATTTCACTTTTCACATTACTTCTTTCTCTTCTGCCTCTCAACACTTTGGCTTTGTCTTTCAGCAGGTGTAAGTTGGAAGATCAGCTAAAATAGTTTATTGCAGTAACAGTATTCATGGCATCGTGTGGGGTTCAGGGAGAACTTCATATTCACTGTAAACTATTTATCAGAACTTGTGAATTTGGGGAGATGAAAATCTTAACATTTTTCCGTAAACTTCAATGACTTCAATATTTTTTTTTCATTTATGCAAGTATTCAAGTGCACTTGTCCTGGGAATAAGAGTGTGTACTTGAGTGAAAAATCACCTGCTGGTGAGCTGTCCTAGCTTTAGGATACATGCTGTAATACTGTTGAGTTGTACAAGAATTTCTGGATGACCTTAAGCTGTGTTTTTATGAAGTGCATTCTTTGTCATTTGGTCAGAATACTAAAATGGATTACACATACCACTTTTTTCCAAGAAAAAAATTATAGTAAGACTGGGAGGATGTGTAAGGAATCTCATTCTAGTAATGTCACTGTTAGGATGGTGTTTTCTCAAACCTGAACATTAACAACATTCAAAATTAAAGTTGCATTTAAGGAAGTTTTTACATAATTAAAGTACAGAAATGCACGGTGGAGCCATAAATCTGCTGCTTAGTGATATAACAACAATGTGAAAAATGTACAAGAAGATATTACAATGCCAGTGATTAATTTCAGACTAATTTCAAGGTGTTTTAAAATTAGGGAGGAGAACATAAATAGATACTTTTTTAAAGCATTTACAAAGAGCACTCTGCTTGCAGCACAGATTTGAAACTTTATCTGTATAATTCTTCCCCGTATGGGTATATTCTGTCAGGTTTCTGTTCAGGAATGTTAGTCATTTGACTAAAATACTGTACCTAGCTGCTGGCATAGGAAAACCCTTGGAGTTTCATCCTCACTTGCCTCTGTGCAAGGCAACCATTCCAGTCCATTTCAGCAAAGTTTGTAGAGCTCAGGGAGTCCCCATCTGTTACCTGGGACAGTGAAACGTTCACTGTATTGAAGTATGGAGGCATCTCAGTTTCTGAAGCACAACGTGCTTCACTCCTGTTCAGAGCTGGTTTTATTGTGCTCGAGTGCTCAATGTGCAGCACTTGGGCTTCATTCCTGTGGGGTTGTCACATCTCTTCTCCGCCGGGGGAAGTGGAGGAGAAAAGAGAGTGACAGGGAAGGTTCATGAAACTAGTTTTGCTTATGTGAATATTGCAGTCATTGAAACTGGTGCCACCAGCTGTACGATTGACAAAAATCTTCCTAAAATTCTGTATTGGGGACTTTTTGTCAGTCTTCTGTCTAACTTTTGGTTTAAAATACTTAAACTACTGATGAGCTTTTAGCTATGGCTGTGGATCACTGGCTGTGGCTTCCCAAGCTGCTGTGTCCTTGTGAATTCTGCCACTCTTTTAGCTGCAAGACATTACATTCTGTTGCTAAAATAATTTAAAATTAATTTAGTTTTTGTGTTTCTATGTCACTTTAATATTGTGTAGTTCTTAGGGTATTCTTTATACCTTTATAAAAGAGAGGGGAAAAAGAGATTCCTTTAAATCAGGATAGAATAGAATATTTAAGTTGAGAGGGACCTGCCATGGTGATACAATCTACTGCCTGACCACTTCAGGGCTGACCAGAAGTTCAAGCAAATTAAGGGCATTGTCCGAATACCTCTTAAATTAGTTTCAAGAGCATTGATACATGTGGCTGGCCAGCTGGTTCAACCCCTGAACGTCCAAGGCATGACTGTGGGTATTTACAGGCTGTGTGAGCCGACACTGGGGATGTTGGTTCTGCTCTGCAATTGAAGCATTTCAGCACCATCTTTGATAACATTTCTTACAAGGGTAATGGAGGTGGAATAGAAAGCTTTTGTCTCTGGATAGAAAGAGACCAGTAGATTTGGTGGGAGCAGTGAGAGGATCTTGCAGCACTCAGCCCAGGATGACTGATTGCTGTGCCTGCTCGAACAGTGGGAGATAAGATGTTCTTCTGACTTGTGAATCTTCTTCATCTTTTACTCATTGACACAATGACTACCATACACAGCAACCTGGGCTGCACAATAGATGTCCTGTTTTAAAATGTTTCTATTTACTAGTAGGTTTTGGTTTAGAAGGCTCTAAGGAATAGAAGGAGCTACTGTTAGTATTTATAACTGAATTAATACAGCTTTAGAGAAGACTTTTGTATTTCATGATGTAAAATAGACATCATACATGATTCAGTAATTTCTAATGTTTTCTAACAGTTGTGAGTAGATTACTGTAATGTCTGAAAAGTTTATAATCTCATTAAAGTCTATAATCTCATTGTATATAATTATTTCTGAAATGAGAGACTTGTTTGATTGATTGAAAAGGAAATATGTGTGAAGTAATGCTGCTGTCTTCTTTTTAATAGGGATGATGATGTCACAGTTTAATATTTCTCAGAATTCCATGCGTGGTAGTCCTGCATCTTCCAATTATCAGCAAACCACTATCTCACACAGCCCTTCCAGGTAATCCTTTCTTTTCAGTGGGGTGGGAGGGGCAGTGAACTTCCAATTCGTCCTACACTGACAGTCAGTTCTTGTTGCAAATATGTGAGTGGAAGTTGATCAGTGTCAAGACAAATTTTGCATTTGTCTGACAGTGGGGTAAGTTTCCTCAGATGGCAAAGAAACGTCTTTCTGTCAGTGAATTAATCCTTGTATTCTAAGGATTCATCGTGATTCTTCCTTCTCTCTCCATCCCATAATTCTGGCAGACTTTCTTTCCTGTTTTAAGAAGTCCCTCTGCCTCCTTCCACCCTCTGTTTTTTAATACACGTCAGAGGCTGAGGCTGGTGGCAGGAGGAGAGGAGAGAACAGGCTGATGTGTTCCAGCGTGTTCCAGGACCAGTGTAGCAGGATGGTGGGAAACACTTGTAAAAGTGTGGAGTGCTGCTGTAACAGTTCCACCAAACACCTCTCAGAGAAACACAGACTCGGTAGTTTGGGCAGCCTTGCAGCAGCATCCTCCTCAAATTTCTGGTTCTGTTTATCTTTCTGAGTGTTTGCAAACAGCATGTACCTACAATCTAGGCCTTTATTAATATAATGAAGTACTCTGGACCAGAGGAGAGAGTTCTGTATGTAGTTGCAGTGCAGGTATGGGGCTTTAACAGGTTTCATCTTCAGCTATTGGATACCATTATTAAAATAAACTGATTTTAGATTTCACTTCAAATTACTGTAACTGTTTGGCAAATGAAATGTTTTGTATCTTCACAACAACCAGTACACTTTTTAACTTTTGTATCTAAAAGGGACTTTAGGAAGTTTTTTTTAACTGGGAATTTTACAATGATTAGTACAAAGTCTTGAAATCCTTGTGTTCAGTACTTGGGTGTTTCTATGAAAGCTCATCTTCCTAGAGTTGCAATCTACAACTGAAGGTTGTGAAAGTGTATGGTGTACTTTCTATGTATTTTTTTAGTTACTTTTATTTTGAAAAGTTCCTATAAGAATATAAGTAATAATGTGCATGTATTATTGTCACAAGTCAGTGTTATTTTTGAGCCTTCTTATGTGCTGAGTGAGTCTTAAGATAAAGTCAGTGAAAGAGAAAGTTGTATTCAGTGGATTTTGACTGGCTGTCACATTCCTGTGTCTTGGCAGTGTAGTTCTATTAGATGAGTTTATTTGAAATATTACTGGAAGGTGATAGAGTATATGGCTCATTGTTAATCACAGTGACCTCGTTAATTAAAACTTTTGCTTTCACTTTCATTCAGACTTCTAAGACTAACTTTTGGAAATTGCAGATCTAATTTTATTACATACTTGTGTCATTTAGGTGGAGGTTTTGTAAATGCTTTCTATTCTATTCTGACCTATTAAGTAATAATTGCAGTTGGGAAGGTATCAATAGCTCAAAGTGTTGCTTTTGAAGGGGGCTCTCCATTGTGTTAAGTTTTTTGTTGTAAAGAAATTTTATGAAATGTCCTGAAGGTATAATGTTCCAAAAGAAATAATAAATTTGTCTAAATTTTCTTTTACAACTTTTAAAAACTTTTCTTTTTTAAATTCTGTTTTATTTTTAGTCGGTTTGTGCCACCACAGACAAGCTCTGGTAACAGGTTTTTGGCACAACAGAACAGTCCAGTGCCTAGTCCATATGCTCCTCAAAGCCCTGCAGGATACATGCCGTACTCACATCCTCCAAGTTACACACCTCATCCTCAGATGCAGCAAGGTGAGTCTGTGAGGTTTGGTTTGTTCTCCTGTCTCATGACAGCTCTTCTTTCATGTGTACATTTCACAGCTTTCTAATTCCTTTGAAGGAGTCACATGCTTATGGACAATCTTTGAGGCAGATGTATTTAAGCTTTGATTTCCTGGCTGTAAACAGTGGTAGAATATACTTCGTTTAAAAAGCAAATAAATGAAAGGGAAGAAGAAAAGGAAAAGCACATACTCATGTTGCAGTGCTTGCCATGCTCCTTCTTTTACACCCATTTTGCATAGTCACCATGTAGATAATTCTGCATTGGCTGGAATTATGCTCAAGGTATGCAGTAACTGGCAAAGATGACCTTCAGAATGAACAGATTTCTTTTTCTTTCCTTTTCTAAAAACAATCTTGAACACATGAACAGTGCTAAAGTATCTAGGGCATTTTTTGTTGGTAAGTAGAATGCTCATTGGATTCTTTTGTAAGTAATTTTTTCTTAAGGTTTAGTGTTGTGCTTCGAATATATATAACTATTGTGTATGTAATGTTGTATATCTCATGAATACCTTGGAAGTTACAAGGTAGTGAATTCAAATTATACAGAATAAAGGTTTTCTGTAATCAGTAAGGAAGATACTGACTGTAAGTAGAACACATGTGGAGAGAAACTTTGCTAATCTCTACATGGAATTTGGGGTTTAAATCCTCTTGGAAAATCTTGACTATCTATTTTTAATCAAGGTATTTGTGACAAAAGGATTCAATTAAAAAGTTGTATTTTTGGTCAGATTCCAGACCTCTTACATCCTGCTTATTAAGATCTGTTGTTAAAGTGGACTTTTAAAGAGTTA
>VWZD01002979.1:0-14101 GCA_013396695.1 Sakesphorus luctuosus
GTTTTTAAGGTGAGACTGGACGTCACACTTGATGCCATGATCTGGTTATCAAAGTGGGGTTGGATTAAGGCTAGGACTTGATGATCTCGGAGGTCTTTTCCAACCCAGCTGATTCTATTAAGGTAGGTGGATGGAAAGTAACGTGGAGGCCTCATCCAGGCCCCTGCCTAGGGACCAGATGTGGTCAGATTAGGGAACTGATCAAGTGTGATAACACAAGACGGTATAGTTATATAGTCATATAAGTTGTAGTAGCTTGGGGTGAAAAGTGCAACTTGAAGAAGACTTGAAGCCTTCATCCTCATGAGCACCGAAGCCTTCTGCCAGCAATTAGCAGAAGGAGGAGGCAGCCTGCAAGAGGAGTGGTTTAGGCTCCTGGAATAGGTGTTGCCATATGGAATTAACAGTGCATAAATAACAGAACCTTGTAAGTTAAGGTGTGCTCAGATCCCCCCGTTGCTAATAAAATTCATTTGCTTCACCATGTTATTGTCATTTTAGAATTGTTCCTACTCTCACATTGGGAAAATATATAAAGGAGAAGAAACATAACGAAAGGATAAGAGTAGAAAGGTGTACATTCATCACACTTGGAACCCGTGATGAGACTGGATTGTTGCAATTTCAGTGTCCAGTGTTCAAAGTGATGGTGGCAACTAGGATGGGGGGAAGCCCACAGTACATAAAGTCCCATAAAGTACACTCGGGCTAGGTAGGAGCACCGCGGTACCTGCCCTATGTGTGGGGGCGATCTTTTACACTCTCTGTTGCAACAGTGTCTGGATCTGCTGCAACAACTTTCGATCACATTCCGGCCTCTGGTGGAAGGCCTCAGCGGGTCTTGATGGTTTAGGACACCTTGTAAAACATGACAGAGGCTTCTCATAATGCCCCATAAGACCTTCCCCACGGCAGGGGGAGGAGGGGAGTTTTATAACTGAGCGGAGGAGAGTTACTGTTATAAAGAGCACCACCTGACTTTCAGGGTTTGAGCCTCCCCCTCAGGGGGTACAAATGAGTCTGTGGTTTATAGCCTTCCACCCCAGCCAACATAGCTGCTGAGAATGGCTTCCTTTGTGAACACATTCTTCCCCACTCAAGCTTGTTTACTTCTCCTTGCACTCGAGTTATTTAGACAATAGTACCACTTTTACCTTATCTCAAATTCCCATCAGGTGGCTTAATTCACAGTTCTGTTCCCACCACGAAGCATGTGCAGGGAGGGGTTACCTTACCTTGTAGCAGATGAGCAGTTACTTCTTTGCTAAGAGACAAAAATTCTTCAGTGACTTTAACAACGTTTAAGACATTAACATTTCAGACTTTCACACCATATGGTAGCAGCTGCCACGTATGACTCTCAAAATAAATCGAGAATGATACCATGGAACAAAAAGGCATCTTCTCTGCCCCCAGAATGATCCGTGCCTGCAGGACAAGGTTTGAACACAACCTCACAGAGATATCCTGGCAGTGAGCTTCTATTTCTTAGGCAGGTAAACTCCTCCTGTCTTCCAGAAGAATTTGCTTGAGTACCTTTTGGGCAAAGTCTATGTAAGATATCTAAATCTGTATGAAATGGCCAGTACAGGCTGTGTGTGCAGTACAGTGCAGGTGGAAGATGGCAGCATGAAGTTATGCTGGAGCCTGAAGTTATGGATGCCTTCCACTGAAAATGCCATCCAAACAGCAAAGGCAACTGACAAATTCATTTAGAAAATATTTGTGGCTGCTTAGATAGTATTGGTGTCCTTGTGCTGAAGCCCTTCACCAGCCACTATGCCTTTCCTGGCACAGGCTCTGCAAAAAGGAACCACACAAGTGCAGGGCAAAATCTCTTGGTTTAGGTTAAGATGGCAGTGAGTAGGGGATGGCTTTTTGTAATCTTTTGGGGCTTTTGGACTCTTTGGGTGATTGCTGTTTGGGGTTCTTTTGGGAGGTGTTGGTTTTTACAGGCCACTGTGAAATGCTTCTGTCTCCCACAATGTAAGTTACGAGAACAGTGATGTCCAACTGAACACTGGCAAGGAACCACAAGAGCCACATCTTGAATCACTCAGATCATTGGCTTGGGGGACTCTGGTTAGTGTTTGCAGCTGGACATTTGTTTTGCAAAAAGTCCACAGCCTCCATAGTGATGCCAGAGCATCTCCTGCAGGGCCCTTTCCAGCTTCTGAGCTTTATTCCCCAGATGGATTTACCGCTAGTTGTTAAAACCAGGAGCAATCAAAATGTTTTCAACTGAGCACACTTTCATTTCTTTCACAAACAAGATTTGCTTGTAGTGTTTGGTGGTTACTCTTGACCAACTAAACACACTCTGAATGGTGTGAAAATATTATTAGCACTTTTATGAACAGTTTAAGAGACCTATACATACTATAAACAAAATGTTATTTATGAAAATTATAGTTTATTTAAAAAACTAATTGTTTTAAACAACAGTTCTTCTGTTTGGGATCAAATTTTGAAATGCAGCATTTTCCTTCCAATACAAAACTTTCCAACCACATTAAACCTAAATTCAAGGGAAAGAAATAGGGGTATCAGACAAAATATTTGCCCGTTTCTAGTGAGGAAATGGGATCCATTATCCTTAACGCCATTGCAATTGAAATAAAAGACTGATTTGCTACGAAGTTCCTGTTTAACCCAAAATTAGGCTTTTTGCTGGTGAAGACTGTTGCCACCGGCGTTGGTTCTGGAGAGCTCGGAACAGCTCCGGGTGTACAGCGCGGCCGACCGCGTGCTCAGGGGCTGGCGGCGGGGCCCCGGGTGCCCCCTGTCTGCCGGGCGGGCTGCAAGGAGGGTGCTGCGGGCCGAGCCCCAGGGACAAGGGCGGCCGTGCCCGCACTGCCTGCGGCGCCGCGCCCGGCGGAAGCTCCAGCCCAGGAACTGCGGCTCCCGGCGGCCCCCGCGAGCGCCTGCGCCGCCGCGGCTGCGCGAACGAACCCTCCCCCGCCCGGAGCGGCGCTGGGCTCGGCCCGACACGGTGAGAGAAGCGGGGCCGCGCCGCGCCCGCCGGGCCGGCAGCACCGCGAGNCGGGGACGGGAAGGGGCGGGGCCCGCGCCCGGCACCGGCGAGGCCCGAGCGGCCCGAGCCTCCCCGGGCTGTCAGGCCACTGCATCGGCATCATGGAACCACGGGATGGTTTGGCTTGGAAAGATCTGTACAGACCCTAGTGCCACCCCTGCCATGGGCAGGGACTCCTTCTGCTAGCCCAGGTTGCTCCAAACCCCTCCAGCCTGGCCTTGAACACTTCCAGGAGTGGGGCTGCCACAACTTCTCTGGGCACCCTGTGCTAGGGCCTGCCCACCCTCACAGAGAATTTCTTCTAATATGTAATATCCTACTCTGGGCCGGTGTGAAGCCACTCCCCTTTGCAATGGGGGTCCTTGTTCAAAGTCCTCGTTCCGCTTTCTTCTAGGCTCCCTTCGGGTACTGGAAGGCTGCACTTAGATCACCTCAGAGCCTTCTCTTCTCTGGACTGAATAATCCCATTTCTCTCAGCATTTCCTTGCAGGAGAGGCACTACATCCCTCTAATTGTCTTAGTGGCAGCAATTTCTCACTCTGAAAAATGTGTCAGTACCAATGCTGTTAAAATTAAATACCAGTAGAGTTCAGACTAATTCACTTCTCAAATATTATGTGTAAGTGTTGATGGACACACAGAACTAAAGTAATTGTTACTGAACATGATTATCGTGTTGACTAAATATAATTACACTGCTAAAGACAGAAATTATCAGATGGTCAGGACTGCTATGATTAATATTTAATTTTGTTTACATGATTTCAGTGTAATTTATGAATGTCTAGGTGCTGCAGTAGGACACTGCATACTTAAAAACCAGGTGAATTCTTCCGTAAGAGGAATGTCTGACTTTAGTCTGGAAACTGAGTTTTATGTTAATGGTTTATCCAAACTGAGTAATACATTCACTTTTTTGTTGTTGCTTTGTGAGGTGTATAGTAAGATACTGCATTTTCATTTTGTCTAAAATTTCCTGATTACATGTTAGTCTACATCGAAATCTGTAGAAAAATGAAAATCAGATTTAAATATCTCTTTGCAAACATTATGCTAATTTTAAGACTGAGTGAAATTAAAGGTGCTTTTCAAATAACAGTTGCTCAAATTGTATTTTATAATTGTTCTTAAGAGCAGCAGAGATAGTTGCCATCTAGGCTGACTAAAAAGTCATCATATGGTGCTATCATAATATTACCTAGAAAAAAGGCAATTAATAATCCTTGGGTTAGGTGGCATCTCAGGGCTGTGGTGAGGAACTGTCCTACTCTGCCCCCTGCAAAGTCTGGCTGCTTTCTTGTGACTCAGTGCTGTATCAGTGCTGTTGGGTATGCTGAGCACCAGATATTTCTCCTTGGAGTTTTGTTTGTTAGGGGCCCTTGCTCTTACCACTAAAAACTGGGAAATAAACTCTCTAACCAGTTTGATAGCTTAGAAAACCAACACTACTTTATTCAGTGCTGAGGCGAAAAAATAGCCTAAAATTGGGTCTTAAACCTGCAAGGTCAGTTTGTGAGTTTTAGCAGGCAGGCATTCTTTATTATGATGTTGGGTGTATTAATTTTCATTTTCTGGAATCCAGTCACATATTCATGACATTTCCCAACACTAATTAGCATATACACATGTTTACATATCCTTATCAGGTTTCTGAGAGGCTTTGCTGAGGGTCTCTGGTGGTCGTTTTTGTCTGGAGCCTCCAAAGCTCTAGGTGACCACTTTATGAACTCCTTTGAGAGTATGCAGAGTCTTCTACCTTGCTGTGTAAGCTGATCTCCTTTGCTTGCTTGGCTGGTTTCTGTGACCGTAAGTTCCTTTATAAGGCATGTGGTTTCTTGTGTAGCCTCGTTAATGTAGTGTGCTGAAGGAATCGGCAACGATATGGTGCTTCTACCTGGAGTTAGGATTCTCAATCCATTAACCCAGGAGAAGTGTGTGCTCAATGCTAAGCCCCACCATGTGCTCCCTGAGAGCCCCCCTGAAAGGACACACAGAGGCACAGGCTAGGGCAGGAACAAAAAGGCAGTTTATTCAGGGGGACAGGTTTATAAAGGACTTGGAGGGATTCAAATGCTCCAATAAGGAACAAGGGGGAAGTCTGGCTTCAGGCCAGTAAGAGTAAGGGGATTTACATTGAATGGGAGAGAGTTCCAGATAACAGGAGGTCACTATCTGTACTCCAGCCCCCTGTCCTGGCAAGGGACTTCTGGGAAGAAGACAGTGACTTTGCAGTTTTACATTAAGTACATTCAAACTACACTAAAAACATCAGTTGTTAAAACATTCTCAGTAGATGGCTGCTTTTCTGCTTCAGCCCATTTCTGGCATGACATTCTCCAAGCCATATATTGAGAGGGCATTGGTACACCTTTACTTTGCTTGGCTGGTTTCTTTAAATTGTGGTTTGGTTACACAATTACCTATACATTCTATTGCAAGTACTGTTAGTTCTGTTATTTCTTAAAACCCCAGTATCAGAAGTACATGGGGATCACTTCACCTAACATGTACACCAATTATCAAAACCTTTAAGTATTTATACATCTTAGCAAACAAAGGAATTAGTGTTTATTGGCTGCATACATATTGGCTGGTCTCTTATTAGTTTGTATTCTGTCTTCTACAGGTGAATAATTCTCTCGCTTCTCTTGCTAATTAGTCCTCATACTCAATTTCTCTCTTATTTTTGGGTCTGTGGGTTTCTTGGGTTGGTGGTCTGAGGGTAGGTGCTAGCAGATCTCTCTGCCAGAATTATGTTTTACCCACTTGGAACCAATTTCAGCAGAATTACTGAATTACAGAGTTGCTTTTATTCGTTTCTTCCTTATCTTCAGAGTCTGGTCAGATGTCCTTGTTGCCCATAAATTCTGTCATTATCAGTAGTACATCCTTCTTCCCAAGCTATGTTAACTTCCTCCCACAGGTGATGCCCAAAAAGGCACAATAAAACTGTTTAGAGACAGAGTTTTAGTCCATAAACAGCAAGGTATTTATTAAAGCAACATTGGGGAACTCACAGTTCACACCGGACAACAGAGTTCCGAAATAATCAGTGTAAAGTCAGAGTATTTATACAATTTCTGTAAGAGATTACATAATTTCTACATGAATATTCATATTATCACAACACTTGATTATAATATTCATAGCAGGTGGAGTCCAGGCGGAGTCGGGGGCGGAGTCATCTCTTTGAGGAATATTGTGGTAGGGCATCCTGTTTCTTCATGTGGCAGTGGTCGTATTTCTGCTCCTGCTGGTTTTTGCTGACTTCAGGATAGGTTGTGCCAGAGTTCTGTACTCAAACTCCTTATTTCCTTTATGTTCTTAATCTATCTTCCTGTATGTCAGTGTGAGCATACTTCTGCATCTCAGTATTATCTTGGACGGACTCCAAGTTCATCCTTGGATAATCCCCAAGCCTGGTTTCTAGCTGAACACTTCTTAAGGCTTAGTCTTAGGAACTGTGTTTTGTGTTACTCTTTTGGGTTTTGGGTTTTGCTCTGCTTCACAGGTCTGAGATCACCGAAGCACGTCAAGCCCTAAAATTTGTTTTTCTCACATGTGACGCTGAAAACCTTGGAATAAAAGGAACTGCTTTGAGAATTTTGGATCTTTAAGCAGCAAGGTATTTATTGCCAATGTTGGGAGCAAGCCACTTAGCGCTGGTCAAACTTGCTCAGCTCATAGGTGCAGAACATTTCAGGTACACAGTTGCATCATCTTAACATGCATACTAATAATTAGGCAGAGTCCAGGTGGAGCTTGGGCAGAGCTTTTGAGAGTCTTCTCTTGGCACAACTTTCAGGTTCTCCTCTGACTTCCTCTCTCTGGTGGTCTCCTAAAGTCTTCCTCTCTGTTGACCTTTTCAACCTTCTTTGTTAAGTGACCCAGATTCTTCAGGCTTGCAAAAACCTGGCCCAGGGCCTCTCGTAGTGAAGCGAAAAAGCCTTGACATAAATAACTGCTAAGAGACATTTCTATTCTTTTAGCAGCCAGGGTATTTATTAACAACGTTGGAGGCAAACCAGTTCATACTGGGCAAAAACTTGCCCACCTTGTTTGTGTAAAATAAGTCCTTTATACAGTTTTGGGTTCATAGTTACACCTTCTAATTTCCATATTAATGACTGGGTGAAAGCTTGGGTGGAGCTTTCCTTTTGGCTTGAAATTTGGTTAGTGGTCTCCTGACTTCATCCCTTGGGTGGTTTTGAAGCATCTTCATCACTGTTGGACTTGCGTCTTTTCTTTGTTCAATGACATGACCTGTCAAACCTGTAAAATCTTGGCTTTAACTATACAAAACCTTAGCTTGTTACCATCTTGCCCTATTCATATGTCTACTTCTACCTGATTTATAGCTTTTAGTGCATGGTACAGTGTAGGGAAATGCTAAAATGGACCCCAAGGAAAGCAGCACTGGAAAAGCACCCAGAACCTGAGAAGCTGCATACATATGAGAGACTTTCTGAAGTTTTAAAATTATGCATTTTTACCTGTACTGGGGTTTTAGTTACAAAGTTTTGTATCACTTCTCCCTGCTCCTTACCACTTTCCTGCTGGGCTGCCACCACCACCTGCCCCGTTCTCCTCTTGTGTTTCCCAGAGGCTTTTTGTTCTCCGGGTGAGTCATCACCAAGTTGCTTGTTAACCATGGCATTGTTTCTTCCCGGAAGGTCCCAGACCCAATTCTCCCACCGTACTGCCGGAGCGGCTGCAGCAACCCCAACTTCCATGGATCCGCCCCTGCAGCTCCGGGACGGCCCTGCCGGTCGGATCAGGGGTGGCTCCGTGCCGGAATGCCTGTGCCTCGTGGAGCCGGCATGGCCATGGCTGCTGCCGCCTTCCGCCCCATCCTAATCCTATTGGCTACCGCCCTGTCTGTCCTTAAACCATGGATTTCTATTGGGTGTTAGTTCCTCCTTTTTCCTATTCGCTGGCTGAGCACCTGATCCACTTCCCCTTCTGGAGTTCTTACCCAGTCCAGTCCCAGCTCTAGCACCTTCCCCCCAGGGACCTCATCAAAGCCTCGTGTACTTTGCAATAGAGGTCTTTGTCTTTTGACTCTCGTACTCCAGACTGCAGACATCTCTGACATCTCTTTCTCAGCACTCCCTCGGCTCCGGAGGCAGGTGGGAACCATTTTCCCCTCCCCCCAGCGCTGCGCGGTACAGCAAACTAAATCAATAGCCTAGGTCTGGGTAAAACAACAGAGCATGCTATGTTTTAGTTGGGTAATTTTACCTATGAAGATTCCACAAAAAGTAAGATTTTAGGGGTCTTTTTTTGAAATTCAGGCCTTACTCCTTCTCACGTATCCAAGTCAAATGTCCAGTTTATCTGGTTTATAACCTAGTGGTCCATTGTATAGCACTCCTTTGCATTTCTCTGTGATTATATCTTCGTCCAGTAAGCAGAACAGAACAAGATGGTGTTTCTACCATGTTCTAGCAGAACAGGCAGAACAAACATTAGGCAATTTCTTCACCTAGCTTAGCAGAGCAAGGTATTTTACCAACTAAAGCCATTAACTCCTTCTGTGCCTCTTCTGCCATCACACATGGACATCACATAGAGCTTGCTTGTTAGCCTCTGTTTCATGGATTAAATCTCCCATCCTGTTGATCAGGTACCAGTATTTTCCCCCATGGTTGCATACACTACTTTTTGAAGAAATACAACTTTTTCAGTAATGTTCTCTTTCCAATGGCCTTTGGTTGCTATCATGGGAGAAAAAACTGAAAAGCTTAAATCAGTGAGTGCTAGGCTAGGCATTTAGGACAGCGTGTTGGTTTGCAAACAGCGTTTGAATGGTGTGATTCTACAAATCATTTCATTAATTTGAGTGGGATATGGTGCTTTTGTAAGTAGGTGCTGTGTCTTGTTGATTCTGCTAGTGTGCATTTAACCCCGATAGTGGGAGTTGAATTGAAATGGTGGCAGCAAATGTCCCAGCTGCCCTGTGTAATGGGTCACTGTTGCTGCACTTGTAATGGTGTCAGGAGTGAGCAGCAAGAGCAAGTTTTCCAGGGAACCTGCTCCTAGGGCGCACCAGGGGAGCGCCATATCTGTGTTCCTGGTCTTGGACTAGAAAGCCATATACCTGAAGGTTAGGGAGATAAAGACACTTAATTTTCAGTGAGGAAAGGAACAACAAGGTTGACTTCAATCATCATGTGCACTTCTGGTGGATCAGCTGCTCTGCTGCTCCAGGTAAGAGTCTGGGAAAAAAGGCAACAGAGTGACGTCAGGGAGTGTGTGTAGAAGGGAGAGGGCCAGAACCTCCCTGGCACATTAAGGCTTCTTCAGGCCTACTCTGCTGTCCTTGAGAGTTGTTTTAATTCATTTTTAGGGAGAGTTCATATTCTGGATGTAGTCTTAGCTCAGTGCTGATCATGCATATGTACATGACACTGCTCTCTAGCCAATGAGTCCAAGTTTGTACCTCCAAGGGAACAACTTCTGTATGGAAAAGCTGACAGTAAGCCAGAAGAGATAAGCCGAGATGGGTTTGAGTTGATTAAATGCCCTGTGGTATCTCATATTGTCTCTTTTTCCTGTTCCTAATGTCAGAGAGCTTTACCCCCTTGTTTTTGCTGTAGACTGTAAGCAGAGCCTTTGTTTTGTATTGTGATAGCTTTCAACATCTGGAGCTGCTTTTCTTTGGTGTGTTCCAGCAGTGTTTTTGTGTTTCAGAACAGGCTGATCTTCCACAGAGGTAACTAACAAGGATGCTGCTCTTACAAATGGATTCATAATCCACATGCATCAGATGCACATAGTGAAGAACTGGTAATGTTGTGAAGCAACTCCCAGATCCTTTACTTCAATTTCTGTTGGGCTATTGCTGGTGAAAATATTTCCTTTCAAAAAATAGTTGCTCATGTCTGAAGGTATGGCTGTCACAGAGTCTGAGTACCCTTGCTGTTAAGCCTGTTGTGTGTACGCTTGAGCAGTCTAGTGGTTGGAAGAAGCTGAAAGTTGTTGCTTATAGAGTACTTATATAATTTTAAGATGGTCAATGACATGTAACAAGGAAAATAGATCATCCTAATGGGATTGTGTAGGTCAGCCATGGACAAAATCCTTCCTTTTATTCAGCGCTGGGAACACGGCGGGTTAACTCCACCAAAGACATGTTCCACAAGACTTTTGTGTTTCCAGGTTTGTGTACTTAGTTACAACTGAAAACCCCTCCCCAAAGTTAAGCAGTTTATTTTGAGTGACTCTTAACAGCTCTATGGGCTGCTGTTATCTCTGCAGCTCTATATTTCCTTTTAACTAAATAATTTACAGCTTCAGTCCTCTAAACTAGACAGGTTTTCTGATTTATTTCTTACAGCTCAGCCTCTAATCTAAATAGCGTTTTTGGGTTATTACTTAAAGTTCATCTTACAGTTACAGGGTTAAATTCCTCTTTGGCTAAAGCTATGCATAGTTAAGATAATTAACAAACTTGGCTACAAGCTAAAATCAAAAATCAATATAAATACAAAGTTAGTACAGGTCTGATTAAAAATTAATGAAGACCATATGATTTTATGGAGAAGGGACTAAATCCATTTTCTTGAGGGGTCCCTGTATCAAGCTGGTCTTCTCTCCCCTAGGGAACAGCGTATCTTCAGGGGTGTGTAAGGATGAACTCACACAAACTTGCATCCAGCTATATTTTGGGGTTCTCAGGAGTTATTGTCTTTTCCACCACAGTGGCAGGCTTTAGTTTAGTGTTTCAGTCATAGGTGAGGGGGCAGCAGAGAGATGTATGCCATGTGTTGTAACGGTCAAAAACCAGATTTCAATCGGAGGGAAGAGCAAAGACAATTTATTGTAAAAACTTTCAGTGTAATATAGGGTTAGTATAATTAAGAGGCTGGGTTATGCTGAACAGGGGAGGGTTCATGCTAACTGAGGGATTTCTATTTGTTTATTATGAGGAGAGCAGGTATTTAGAGCTAATTCATTATTCATTAACACAAGGCAGAGGGAACCATAGATGTTGCAAAAGAGGTTTTAGTACAGAGCAAGGAACACACAGGAGCTGCATTCTTTTCAAATTCAAAAGATAGGAGAAGGGTTGATGTCTGCAAGCTGGATTAAGCCTTATCGCCTTCCTGGGTCCTGGTGTTTTTCAGTTTTTTATCCCAACAATGCGTAATGGGTTTGGTTGGGCCAGACTTTAGTTTCTCACAGTAGGCCCTGCAGTGCTGTGTTTCTGTACTGGTAGATAGAGAAGGGGACACAGGCTAAGTCAGATGACTTAAACTAACCAGAAAGATATTTCATACCATACGATGTCAACCCCTCATTGCTGCTCTGTGGGGAAATAGAAATCTCGCTGTTAACTTTTACTCTTGTGTTTGTGTTATAAAGGATCACCCAAATAGCCAATCATTTGGTATAAAGGGTAGTTTAATTTTATAAGTAATGAAAGCTATAGAGTAAACAGCGTGGTGCTGGGTGCACTGGGAGTCTCTGCTCCATCAGTGACACACATTTGAGCTCGCAGGCTCCTTTTTTATACAGTCAAAGCAGGTTTATTTTTAACCAGTTCCAATAAATGATTTTCTTCTTTCTCAGTCTTGAGATCCTTTCATCTGATTCTTCATGTTGCTTCTCCGTGGTCGTGGGGGCTGGGTTCTTCTTTGGAGTGATTCTTAACTTTAAATTTAACTAGAGACAATCTTGTTAGTTAAGACTTATCTGTTGTTTTGAGATGTTTCTTTGTTGTCTTGATTGGGTTAATTTCTCCATTGTATTTAGGTATTCTTGGATTATCTTTGGTCTGCACTGTATTTATTTTACTTCAAAAGGCTGCTTAGTTATTAACTTTAGTTCTTTTCTTTTTCTACTTTTTCTACATTATTTGATAAGCTCATAGACATTCTGTTGCTAAATCTTTACAGCATATTCCGCAACACCCAGATTCAGTGCTTCCAGAATCCCATTGAATGATTTGGCAAGCTATACAGTATACTTTATTATATTTTTGACATGAATTAGGCCTACATTTCTCATATGTGTGTGTATTGCTTTCCATTTTTTTTCCTTCCTACTTCTCTGTGTAAATATAACCTGCCTGGCTATTAATTGCAGTTCGTAGTTTTTTTGTTTTCTTTCTATTTTTCCTCCTCTGGAGGAGGGGGAACTGCGTCCACTTAGTGGATACTTGGCATCTAGCCAAGGTGAAACTGTCTCACCCTGGCATCCACAGCTGCTTTTCTGGAGAGTAACAGAATATGGATAGATGTATCATTCTGGGAATAGCCGCTTTCATGGTGTCGGGTGAAGGGTAAAAACTATGGCTTATTAAAATCTTCTCTGAGAAATGCATATTCCTTCATTCCTCACCGCCCCTCCCCCCCATTTCTATATGTATTCTTTATATGCCTAAATAATAGTTTTTAGGTTTTAAAGCTTAAGGGTTTTTTGCTTTTGCTTTTTGAATCTGATGAGAAACTAGTAGAGAGAGAGTATCTGTTACCAATCGGTTTCTCAAGGTTGGCACATCTGCCCTGTGTGAGTACAGGACATACGGAAAGGAACTGTGCCTTGTGGTTTTGTTCTCTCTTGCCCTGAATTTTTCATTTTTTTTTGTTCTGAAAAGTAGAAGCCAGCAAGAAACACAGAGTGAGACCCTTGAAAAGTTACAGGTTTGGTATGAGAGACTGAAATGTTAAAGGTTTTTTACAGGTGATTTGACCGAATTATTGAGCCAAAACTAAAATTTAAATTTCAGTAGCAATTTATTTAGACAGGTGAGCAAACAGCACTCTGCCGAAGTGCTGGGCAGCTGAGGGAGTCTTCTTCACTCCGCTGCAGCTAGCAAAGGGATTGCACAATCTTAACTTGGTGTTCTAGTCTCTGATAGTTCCTTTTTTTTTTGATTAGTCCCTCCTTGCTTCACCTCGTGATTCTTGTATCATCGAGCCTTCTGCGCAGGCTCATCCTTGTTGCTGGGGGTCTTCGGGTCCTCTTGGTGGTCGTGGGAGGAAGATAGCAGTCTTCCTCAAGCATTCTTCACATGCGCCGTTCTTAGTTTTCACCCAACTTTAACAAACTTCCCCTTCATGTACATTGTAAGGTCTAAAATGCATTAAGACATGCTGTGCAAGCATTACGAAGTACACGAGGCAAGTGTCACAAGCCATATTAAGGAAGCTATGCAGTTTTGTGGTTAGGCATAGTCAATGGCTAAACGTAGTTAGTAAAAGATTCAAAACCTTGTTTTCTAGCTATTCTTTATTCTACTAATGTTATTAAAAAACTTTATTCAACTTAAAAACACTTAACTTGATGAGCAAATTCCTGCTAGTCACCTATCACAGGTTGATGACTGAAACAATCAGCCATTTGCAAAAGCGGCAGGTGCTTTGCTGAGGCCAGGTTTGTACTCCCAGCCAAAGGGGAGGAGAAGAGTTTTGGGGTGTGTGGTGGCCAAATCTGTGATCTTCATAAGAACAGCACAGGTGCAGAGAGGATTTGAGGGAGGGGAAGGCTTAGACAAAGTTTATTCGAGAAGCCCTCTTGTGGTGCAGAAAGGACCCCCTTATGTTGCAGACCACCAGTGGGAATTTGCACTCACACCAACATGATGTCTCAGGCAAAAATCCAACTTTATTCAAATTACTCAACATATTTAAACCCGAATAACCACGCCCTGTGGGCGTCACGCATCTGACCAAGCCATCTCATAGGCTAAAGGCTGCTGTCATTATACAGAAAGGGCAGGGGCCGTCCCAGGGGCTGTCCTAGGTTTCCAAGGCGACTTTCACTTGAGTTGTTGTTCAAACTGCAGTCTTTCAGCACAGCCAGGGCCGCAGCATCTCCCCCTTTCCTTTCAAAAACAGAAGCAAAAACCACAAAACAACACAGTAATATTGTTTTAACAATGAAATCAGCTAAGGTCCAGGGCCTAGGCTCCTTAGCCCCTCATTAAGGTATCACCCAGATACGTGCATCAACATTACTCGTTAAAGGAGTGAGGTTGATACACTGCAACCTGAATGTCAAAGGTCTGAGAATTGTGCCAATTTGCTGAAAAATAGGAAAAATTTTTGAAAATTATTAATT
>VWZD01002981.1:313-10894 GCA_013396695.1 Sakesphorus luctuosus
AAATTATTAAATAAATATATTTTACGTACCATGAAATGCTGGTAAGCCTCTCCATGGATTAGTTCTTATATTTTCTGCTCTCTCCCTCAAGAGCTCTCAACATGTGACAGGAGACTCTTTTTAAGTTTAATTGTTTTCATGTGAAGAGATATTTCCTAATTCATACAGCATTCAAAGAGTGGGAGGTATTTAGGGCATGAAAACAGTAAGACATGCTTGTGCTTGAAAACTGAACAGCCCAAATGATTTATTTAAAACAGAAATTTTCCCCTCAATTTTTCCACTGTCTTTTGTTTGTTTGTTTGTTTGTTTGTTTTTTAAAATCTGCCTCCAGAAAACAATCCGGTTTTGTATTTACTGATTTAGCATGTGTAGAGGTTGGTTACATTTAGATTGGAGTTTTGCTCCATATACAAAATAAGATAGCAAAGGTAGTTCTAGTATATCCAAAGACTCAGGTGTTTCTCAGTTGATTAAATCCTACATCTATCCTCTCCAACTCTCTGCTGTTTCAAACTCCATCTGATATTTCCTGCTAACACTTTATTGAAGACTTCTATCTCTTGACTTGTAATGACTCACTTGGCCTTTTTTTTTGGTTTAGATTTGGTGGTTTGTTGTTTTTTTTTTTTTCCTGAGGCACAGAAAGTTCTATATCTCAGCCCCCACTCCATATTTTCTTTGACATTAAAATGAACCAGCATAGTAAGTTTAGAGCTTGGTCATCATTCACTAATTATTTAAAATCTTATTTCAGGCAGGTGAATGACCCATAAACTTTCTCATAAGGAGAGAAATTTTAAGGGAACATAGTACAAAAAGGAGAATACGGTACATAATGAAGGCTTTTTAAAATATATATGAGGACACCCCCCCTCCCCCCATTTCTGCCCTTAAAAAGACATATACCTTCTGATTATTTTTTTAATTAACATTGTAAAATAAGTGATATGCCTTCAGCCTTTAATCCTATTTTCAATAGAAATATAACACTTAGAGGAAAATATTCAGACCTTTATATGTATGAAAGACATCATTAAAGGAAATATCCCTAGCACAATTAGTTGCTACTTTGTTTGTAAACTTCAGATTTTTTTAGGAATGTTTTTTTCAAGTAGGAAGTCTTTGTTGGAGAAAAAAGATAAAAATACAGATTCCAAAGAGGAAATTTGATACAATTTGCTATTTATTTGGGGTTTTTTGTTGAGGGTTTGGGGCGGTTGGGGCATTTTATTGTTTTCTTGGGCTTCTTTGGGGTTTTTTTTGTTTTGTTTGGTAAATACAGGTCCTTTTAATTACATTAGTTTGTACATAAAGATTATTAGTTTTCACACAAGCAAGAAGCATTCAGAAATATGCCTGGAATGTTAATTTTATCCTTCGCCAATTCAAGATGCAATAGAAGATCCTCCCAATGACATAATTAGAAGAGAAGGAGAAGCATTAAACTGAGAATTTAGGAAATTTAAATAAAATAACTAGAAAAAGGCATTGATATAGTACTTTTTCATTGTGGTTGATATGGTAAAGATAGCTGAACACTTTTATCTGCTGGTCATGATTGTTCCCAAACATCAAACTTTGAGTATTTTATATCATCTTATCATTAAGCAACTACTTTGACCACAATAAAAATAATTGAGAGTTAATGTCAGTCTAGTTTCAAACAGCACAGCAAAATAACAACATACTGGCAAAAGAACAATTAATTTTAAAATTATTAATGTCTGTGTCAGCTTCAATAGAAAACCATTATTCTCCATATTAACTTAGAAATTACTTGGGTGTAAAGTAGAGGTGATTGAGGAGAGAAGGAATATAAGGCAATATTGAGTCAATACTATTGGTCATGAATGTGAACTATTTTAGATATCTGCTGCAATGGCTGTTAAATGAGTCTGAAGTTCTTTGCAAATCTCCTGCTGTTCTGCCTATTTGTGCACCCACCAGAAATCTCTATTCAAATGCACAGGGTGTGTGAAGAGCACGATAAGGTCAGGCTGCACTATCACTCCAAATTCTCCTGAAACCTGATCTGCTTGGGAGAAGAAGATATAAGAATGCATAAAGAGTGGAGCTGATAACAACCCATCTGAAAATAAGGCTGATTTCTTAATGAGATGGGTGAAATTGAAAATTCCAGATTGCTGTAGGAAACTTGAGTTTATGTTATAGGCTATTGCTGCTACTAATTTTGAAAGTATGAAATTTGAAATTATATTTAACATTTTGACCCATTCTACATTCTTATTTTTTCCATTCCACTTTTTTTAGTCCATGAACACAAAGAAGATACTGAAATGGTACACATCTTACATCATTACCTTCCATGTTGCAATGGATTCTACTAAAGAATGGATGGGGGAAGGTTTCTTAAGCTTCTAGTTCCAATCTTGCTGTCTTAAGGAGGTAAATTCATCTTCAGCAACTCTTCAAAAATTAAATTAAATGAAAAATCTAGAGCTCTATCACATTTCGTAGTATGACAGAGGTCATTGAAAGCACCTGAAATCAGCTAAATGCTCCAAGAAGAAATATTAAGCAGTAACACTCACAATTTAAATCTGTTCACATATAAGCTGAATGTCTATTTTATGAGCCATTGTAACTTTGTTGGAGTTTATTTTTTTAGTTTGAGTTGTTTACCTCATTCCCTTTTATATTCTATTTACAATCTCTTGTTTCCTTTGTCAGGTGAGAAGATTCAAGGTAACAACATGAAAAGCAATAGCTTCAAGTCTATTAATATTTCCTGTATTACTGGATGATTTATATGTATTGTAAAATTTAAAAGACAAGTGACAAATTAAAGCAGAATGCACAACAATGCCCATGTAAATTGCATTTTGATGGCTAGGAAAATCGTCATCAGTAACATAGAGATAAGTTAACTAAGTATAAATAAAGTAAATATTTACCAGATAAACAGCCCTCTACATCACACCTACCTGTAATATTCCCAAGTGTATTCTCTCTATAGTTAGTTCTATAGTTTTGCCGCCATACAGAGGAAATGTTTTCCCTGAGAAACAGTTACAATCTTGTTTACATGATTCTGTGTAAATAACCTTAATGAACAATAGATGGAATTGCCACTTTTGCATTTTTTGCAAATATTTTGCACTTCAAAACAGTCCTCCACTCAAAATCTCAATTTATTGCATATGTTTTTGTTACAAACCATACAGAGAACACGGCAATTTCACAGAGATTGATTATTTCTCTGTAAATTAGACAGATTCCTTAGAAAAAAATTCAATTCATTTCAGGTAGAAATGGAACTGGTTTTTTTGAAATGTTGCCATACTAAATGTAATTTTTGTAGGGCAAGAAGTTAAGCTGGTACAAAATTCTATGTGAGATTATAGTTCATAGATACTGCTGGAAAAAATTACTTTGGTGCTGTAGACCAAATTTAATATGAATTCTTGACTAAGGGAAAGGGACTTTCTTTAAAAAGGCATAGTGAAAAGTGAGAAGTTGGAGCAGCTTATCTCTTTCACAGCCATAATGAGTACATCATTCATTTGCCCTGAAGAGCTTCTGATCTAAAGAGATGAGGTGAACAAAAGAAAGATAAGTGAACTGCATAGCCTCATGCAGCAGGTCAGCACCAGAGCTGCAAAGAGAATTCGAAGTGTCCATTAGCCTCTGTAGCTTTGGAAAAGCCTGTGTGCAAGGCATAAATGGACAAAGGATTGTGAGAGATCATTCCTGTATAGTAGATTTTAAGGTGTCACAGAATTTTTTTTTTTATATATATAATAAATGTAACCCATTAGGCTTCAGCATACAGAGAAAAAGGAAGCTGAAAGATGAACAGAACTTCTCACAACTTATTAAGGAAGTTATAAACTTTTCCTTCCTGAGAATTACTGCCTATCCAGATCTAAGCAGAGAAGAGAAAATAAAGTAAATGGCATTTACATTCTTAAATAAAAAAAAAATACTGTACTACTATTGCTTCAATATCTAGTACTAAAGCTGTATCCATAGATAACTTACATTTCAGCAGCAAAAATCACTACATTTCTATAGTTGTGCTCTGTTATCTGCTCCCTAAGAGTCTTAGGAAAGTTCTGCAGGTCAGTGAATATCTCCTGTCTGCCATAAGTTTGTTTCAAGTTTCATAATGAAATTTTTCTTAGCTTACTTTGTATGAGGATATTCTCTGAAATAAATATCCTCTGAGAACAGTTAAGGAATTGGTTTCTACACAAAAAAACCAAAACAAAACAAAAAACAAAAAAAAACCCCACAACCCAAAACCAAAACAAAACAAAAAACCCCAACAAAACAGTCTCAACTGTTTTAAAGTTAATGAAAGTAAAAGTGATGGTATCTTTTTCTTATTCCTTTGGGAAAAAAAAAAAATTAAAAATTAAAAATCTCACAATACCTAAGTAGTTGCAGCACTTATAGATAATAGAAATTGAATTTAGAGTACCTACTCATGTTCTTTTCTGCCTAAGACAGCATAAAATTGTATCCTACATGACTCTGAAGACTGCATAAAGCACAACATCAGCTGCATCTGAGCAAAAATATGATAATACGAAGTTTTACTGCTAATAGTTGGTGTCCCCATTCTTCAGTGACAATAAGTTCATCCATCCCAGATTCTGTCAATGTCAGACTTTGAAATCTGAATGTTACTAATTCTTGTTGCTCAGTGGAAAAGTGGTGTGACTCCTTTAGGGGTAAGAAAGAGAGGAATTAAAATAGACAACTGTCTTTGCCTCTGGAAACTTCTACCCTTCTTATCTTTTTTATTTTTGCCATCAGGAAAACTTTTACCCATCTCAACATGTTGTAGGTTTTGCCTCCAGGTTGCAGAAAAGTCCTTTAAATGTCTAAGGATTGTGACTTCTAAAACTTGCTGTCAAGTTGTCTCTCTCTAAGTTTGAATGTTGAGCTGGCTAGGAGTTTCCATAGTCAGATATGAAAGTAGAAGAAATTTTAAAACTTAGTTTTGTGTCTCAATTCAGTATTCAGTTAAAACTGCTGTTTCAAAGAGAGTCATGCATGTGAGTAATAGTGATTTCAGGATCTGTACACAGCTACAGTTGGCTTGGTATACTGGTTCAAAACAGTTCACCTTGTGTTTTTGAGCTAAAACAATCCACCAGTCTGGAGTAAATGGCACCAGTCACTCTCTGGAGGCACTCTTATAATATGTCCTTAGGGTTTTCTGTGCACCAGAAGTCTTATGTTCATTTGCGCTCCTCTTATGTGCTGATGAGTACTGTGGCTTTCTTAGCAACATGTTTAATACCCAGAAGGTTCCTCTGAAATGAGAGGGGAACACTGTATTTTATAGTGGGATAATGCAACAAAGATCAGCAGTGCAGTGGCATGTAAAATGGTCTGTCAGGTCATGAGCCCTCAAAAGATCTCTTAGAAGCTGAATGACACAGCTCAGATTAGACAAGTGCTGGTCATGTCCAATATATTTTAAGCGTAGAACCAAAGCAAGTGGCTCTTCCTTCCATCTTCCTGATCTGCTCTTTCCCTATGCAAACTGATTTGCTTTGAGTATTACTCCAAAACTCAATCAGGCCAAATTAATTCCATCCTGTTCTGCATAAATTATTTTCTGATTACAATTTCTTTCAGAACTTCTTCTTTCACTCTACATTCTTCCCATGTATGGAATACACCTATTCCTCCTCCCACCACCTTCCTCTTCTTGTCTAAATTCTAGGTACAATAATATACCTGTACTTTTATTTACGTTGCACTTGTATACCAGCCCCACACTGGACTGAGAAAAATGGATTGAAAAGTCAGACATGAAGGCTGGAAATGGAACTACTCTGTCCTGGACTCTTATTTGAATGGTTGGAAGTACAGGAGCTAAGTAATTGTTATTATGCAAATATTATTCATTCTTAGCATAACCTTTGTCTCCTCATGAATGAATGAAGCCCCATAAAACACATTTTTAAAAAAAATGCTAATTCAATCTTTGTGTGAATTGGATTATGGGGGTATATCATATTTCAAAAATAGTGTGTAGTTATTAAAAAAGATTAATTGAAAACAAAGGCTATGTCAACCAAATACTGAACACTGAATCAAGCAGGATTTCTGAAACATGAGTGGGTTTCCTGGCACGTAACACTACTATCTCCAAAGACCCACACCTAAAATTATGGAAAATAAATTTCCAAGGTGGTACAATGACAGCTTTGCATATCCTCTCTCCATTAAAACAAAAAAAAAAAAAAAGAGAGAGAGAAGATTTGAAGAGAACATTGGAAAAATTTCACAAAAGCAACTTTCTTCCTCTAGAGGAAGCCTACTTACCTTGATGATCAGCTGCATGCAGCAATCTGGACAGCAAGACAGCAAAAGTGTTCGTCCATAAGATAAACAGACCTGTCCTTTCTTTTCCTTTCCCCCTTGCCTCTTCTTTTTCAATACATTCATTTTTAAAGGACAAAGCAGGGTTCAGCCTTACCAGTGTTCTCTTATCAAAATGAATTCTTTAAGTCATGGTGAATGTTTTCAGACTAAACTGTTGAACTTATGATAAAAAATGTCAGTTGTCATCAACAATCAGATGCTCTGTACAAAGAGACAGGAGAAGAAATGTCTGCAGCTTGACACACATTGTGCAGAACAGATTTCTGCATGGTTTGAAAAGGCTGTGCACATCCCTTTCACAGCTCGAGAGTTCTGCCAGCCTGAGCCAAACCTAAACAGGTGAATAAAGTACTATTTTTACAGTTCAGCAGATCATATCTAGACAGAGGAAAAACATTTTATATAAAATGTTTCTTATTTTTAAAGTAGTCATTAAATAAAACTGAAATTTCCAGAGAAAATGTAATAAATTTATTTTTCCCTAATAAGTGAATAGATTTCATAGAATCATAGAATCATTTCATTTGGATACTCCCAGAAAATACTTTTGGAAAGATAAGTTTGGCAACCAATAGGTATACCTTAAATCAAAAACTGAACACAGAAAACAAAAATGTTTCCATCATAACTATATCATCACACTTTGCTGTTTGCTTTCCAATTTTGCTTTGAATGCAGCAGTTACTGAGAGAATCAAACCTAGAATAGAAGAAATATCATTAGTGCAGTTTATGTCTTGACACTGCCAATATTTCTGGACACAGCCTTCTAAGCTAATGCCCAAATACAGATTGAGTTGCAAGGCCTAGCTGATACATCTTAAAAATCTTGGGCACAGATCCATAAAAGGTTTTAGGGATTCACAGTGCTCTCCCTGGGCTCCTACAGCATTTGCTTCTGATTTCCATGTGCATGCCACTTGTGAAGCTCAGGGAGTTGGGCTCTCTAGAGGGTGCTGTACAACTTACAGCATTTACATTAAGCAGTCATGGCATAAAAAAGACATTTATAGTCTTTGGAGTACAAACCAAAACACAGTCCAGCTCCTGGAAAACTGCCTTAAGTGCAAGGCCACCAAGACCTGCTTTTTCAGTTTATTAAATATGCAAGACAAATAAAACAGTGAGACTTGCCCTGATCCTACAGCACACTGACTAGCCTGTTGTATAGCTAGTGAAAACGGGATATGAGCATATGCAGAAACAAGAAAGGAATGAAATAGAGCCCTTCTCAGCCTTAATGAGTCCTGGCAGACAGGAAAGACGTAGTCTGTGCATTTCCAAAGTCCCCCTGGGCCATCCCAGTGACCAGCTGTATGGATCATGATCAGAGCTGTGCTGCCTAGAGAGCTCTGAACATGGAAAACTTTGCTTCTGTCTCCAGATTGAAGCAACTGATGAGCAGGTTTTAGCATATATAATGTTGGATTTGTGAGTTGAATTCATTGCTAGCAATTAAATTTGTATTACATTTGACTTTTTTTTTTGGTAGATCTTTTGTATTATATATTCAGTTTATATCAGAGATTTTTATGCTATCTGCAATGCATATCCACTATGAAAGAAGGTGTCTCCTTTGAAAAATGTAGTGCTGGCCATCCTTAACCCTCGGTTATGACCCATCTGCTAGAATCATTATTCCCTCTTCTCTCAGTCTCTGAACAGTCTGATCCTTTTGATGAAGAAGTATTATCTTCCATATAGATGTGAGAAACAGGAAATAAATATTCTGTCTAAAACTCTCTGTAAAATTTAGGTCTGAGAGACAGCCATGCCTTTGATTCAGAACTTTCATCCTAAGGCTGACTTTGTAATATCAGCTGCTCATACACAAGAGAGGAACTTTCTGGTTGCACCTACATGTTCCCTTAATAGAACAGCTGCATATTTAATACAGTCAATGCATTGACATTCAGAGTTCATTACCTGTACTCATCTAGTGAAGACAGTCAAAATGCACAGGTTTAAATCCATTTTATATTTTTTTAAGTTTTGAAAATGTCTTATGTGTGGCTTGCAGCTTTCACTTTTTTGTTTGTTTTAGGTTGTTTGGGTTTTTTTATTTTATTTTTAAGTGTTATGATCTTCCTCTTTAGCAGTCACTGGGAACTGCTTGATGCTAAGAGAATTACAGTTGAAACTGTCTATATTTTTACTATTTTACCATTAAAAGATTACAGTTCTGATCTAAAACTCTGCATTGCTCCAAACAATTATAAATCATATTATATTTAGAAAAATATTATTTTTATTAGAAATTTTGAAGTTGATTAGAAATATGGAAATTGATAGAGATTACACTAGGTTTTCAAATTCCATTATAAAAATATTTTCCTCACAGAGTACTGAGAAATAATGATATTCAAATAGCATATCATAGAAACAATAGCAACAAAATAAATACCTTGCAAAATAAAGAATATTTCAAATGAAAAACAGACTGTCAAAAAGTATAAATGTATGGGAGATAGGAAAATGGATGATGTGGTAAAGTACAAAGAAGAAATATCATCATAACAGATTATGTTGCTACTTCTTTTTAATAGGGGAGCAAGTGATGGGTGGAAATATGGCAAGAACAGAATACACTGAGGAGCAGGTGATACAAGAGATCATTTGGAAGCAGAGATCAAAACATATCAGATAGATCAGAGAAAATGATTTGGAAGCAAATGAGTATTCTATGATTGTCATATATTTGAAGTGCTGATTGAAAACTTTGTACACCTTCCCATAATGCTGAAGCAAATGGCAATAGCTCTTGCTTCTCAATGAATCTCCAAATAGTACAGAGGCTGAACTAATGGGAGCAAATTACAATATATCCTATATTACCGTAATTAAACCATGATAGTTGTGGGAAAAGTTCAGTATAGAAAATCTCTTCTTAAAAAATAAGTATTTATAAAAGCATATTTATTTATTTATCTTCTGCAAATGTCACAGTTCAGAACAGTCCTGTGACTCCTTTCTCGCATCCATCTTTTCCTATTTTACATTCATTTTCATTAAAAGTTAGTTTATCCTCCCAATAAAATTTATATATTATGTGATTAAATAAACTGTTCTTTTTTCAGCTGCTATATAAATAGTGGTGGTTTTTTGATATCCATACTTCAGAGAGGTTTGATGACCTGTTTGTGCAATTCTTAAGCAAAATTTAAACTGAGGTCATTGGGGATTTTGAATGGAAAAAGTACATAATACTGTCTAAAGGGTATCAGGTGGTCTAAGGGTGGCCCCATTATGCTAGTGGGGTAGTATTGGCAAAGGGCCTGATTGTTGAGTTGACTCTCAGTCAGTAGAAAGAAATTAGTTATTGAGGGCAGATAAAAGTGGTGCATCATGAAATTATTCTACAGCTCAGAAACACATCCAGCTGGTCCTCTTCAGTGGGATGCAAGGGTCTGTTGGAAACTATTTTTCTCTCTTGCTTATATGAACCCCAGGCATGTCAGATTTTTTTTGGTTTTCAATGCCATAACTTGGTTGGGGCTCTCAAGGACGAAAAGATTAGTTGAAGGCTGATACAGATAAGACTATAGAGGTAACTCTTAGCTCAGTTTAGGGGCCAAGTATACAGACCATGGTTGCCTAACCTATGTAAATGTGATACATCACTTTTTTTTCAAGGTTCTCAGGTGTCTTCAGCTAGAAGGAAGATCTTATTGCCCTTTCTCTGACACATCTCTGTCATCAATGTCTGATTCTAAACCGCTTACCAGAACTGGATGTCCTGACCTCAGTACACCCCAAAAAGTCTTTGATCCCTTCAAAGTATTATTAATGGGGTAATGATCCATCTACTATCTGACTCAACCACATAGGGAGAAGGCTGATTTGCAGAATGTGAGAAACTACAGAAATTTTGATGTTAGCTTTTGTTACAAACATAACTTTCCTCTGGATAACAATTAAAACTTTGAATCTGATTGTCAACATTCATTTAAATTACACACTCACAGGTAAATTGGCAGAATTGTGTTGTCTTTACTTATAAATAGCTTAGAGATGAATCAAACTTTAGGTTCATTAGTTCTATTTAAGTTATTTATGTCAATAGATTTGCAGCAGAAACAAGATTCATTGCACATTTCCAAGATTATTCATACAAATGCTAATGATAATACTTAGGAATCCTTAGGGATTGGTGTCACCACTCTTCTGCCACCCTTTTTCCTGATGATATTATCATAGAATCATACAATCGATT
>VWZD01002982.1:0-26383 GCA_013396695.1 Sakesphorus luctuosus
AAGTTACTCTTAGATCCCATAGACTCACGGAATAAGGTTAACATTAAACATCCAAAAAAACATATCTCCCTTGCAAAAAGATAATCAGTGGACGTGTGTGTGTGTCTGATCAATGTTAGCACACTCTCACCTTAGACCAATCACTTTCTGTTTTTTGCAGCTGGGTATTCAAAGAAGGAAACAGGACAATGAAGTTCAAAATAAAAGGTACTTAAGGTGCACTGATAACTAAATCTCCTCCTGAACCATCCACCATGGGTTGCTCACATACCACGACAACCTCTTTGAATTGCTAAAACATACACAACCCAACTTCCACTGTGCCATATGTCACTCACCAATCAAAGGAGCAAAAGTTACTCTTAGATCCCGTAGACTCACAGAAGAAGGTTAACCCTAACCAATCAAAGAAACATATCTCCCTTGCTAAAAGATTATCCATGGATGTGTGTGTAGGTCCTATCATCAGTGACACACTCACTCCTTAGAGAAACCAATTTCTGTACTTTGCACCTGGGTATTCAAAGAACGAAACAGAACAATGAGGTTCATAATAAAAGCTACTTCATGTGCGCTGATAACTAAATCTCCTCCGAAAATATCCACTAGGGGTTCATCATATGCCACGATACCTTCCTTGAATTGTGAAATCATACACAACCTAACTTTCACTGGGCCCTATGTCACTCACCAGTCAAAGGAGCAAAAGTTACTCTTAGATCCCGTAGACTCACGGAAGAAGGTTAACCTTAATGAATCAAAGAAACATATCTCCGTTGCAAAAAGCTAATCAGTGGACGTGTGTGTGAGTCTGATCCATGTTGGCACACTCTCACCTTAGACAAACCACTTTGTGGTTTTTGTAACGTGGTATTCAAAGAAGGAAACAGAACAATGAAGTTCAAAATAAAAGGTACTTCAGCTGAGCTGATAACTAAATCTCCTCCTAAACTATTCACCAAGGTTGCCTCACATACCACTTCACCTTCCTTGAATTGTGCGAACATACACAACCTAACTTTCGCTTGGCCCCATGTCACTCACCAATCAAAAGAGCAAAAGTTACTCTTAGGTCCCGTAGACACACAGAAGAAGGTTAACCTTAAACATTGAAAGAAACATATCTCCCTTGGAAAAAGATAATCAGTGGATGTGTGTGTGAATCCTATTGTTGGTGACACACTCTCACCTTAGACAAACCAATTTCTGTGTTTCGCAACTGGGTATTCAAAGAAGGAAACAGCACAGTGAAGTTCAAAATAAAAGCTACTTCAGGTGCTCTAATAACTAAATCTCCTCCTTTACCATCCACCAGGGGTTGCTCACATACCACAACAACTTCTTTGAATCGTGAAAACATACACAACCTAACGTTCACTTGGCCCTATGTGACTCACCAATGAAAGGAGCAAAAGTTACTCTTAGATCTCGTAGACACACGGAAGAAGGTTAACCTTAAACATCCAAAGAAACATATCTCCCTTTTAAAAAGACAATAAGTGGACTTGTGTGTGAGTCTGATGAATGTGGGCACACTCACCTTAGACAAACCAATTTCTGTGCTTTGCAACTGGATATTCAAAGAAGGAAACAGAACAGTCAGGTTCATATTAAAAGCTACTTCAGGTGAGCTGATAACTAAATCGCCTCCCAAACCATCCACCAGGGTTGCCGCACATANAAGAAGGAAACATAACAGTCAAGTTCATAAGAAAAGCTACTTCAGGTGAGCTGATAATTAAATCTCCTCCCAAACCATCCACCAAGGTTGCCTCACATGCCACGATCCCTTCCTTGAATTGTGAAAATATACACAACCTAAATTTGCTTGGCCCTACGTCACTCACCAATCAAAGGAGCAAAAGTTACTCTTAGATCTTGTAGACTTATGGAAGAAGGTTAACATAAACATCCAAATAAACATATCTCACTTGGAAAAAGGCAATCAGTGGACGTGTGTGTGAGTCTGAACAATGCTGGCACACTCTCTCCTTAGACAAATGAATTTTTATGGTTTGCAACTAGGTATTCAAAAAGGAAACACAACAGTGAGGTTCATAATAAAAGCTACTTTACGTGAGCTAATAACTGAATCTCCTCCTATACCATCCACCAGGGTTGCCTCACATACCACAACTCCTTCCTTGAATTGTGAAAACATACACATTCTAACTTTCACTGGGCCCCATGTCACTCACCAATCAAATGTGCAAAAGTTACTCTTAGATCCTGTAGTAAAGTGGAAAAAATAGTTGCGTCGGTTTTTGAGCTCATCCAGGTTTCGATGCGAGAATCACAGATGCAACCTTCATGGAAGTATAATCCGTGTTCTTCTTTATTGTTTACATTACACATACACTTAACAATAGTACAGGAACATTATTGGTCAATGGCTAGGGTGTGCTTGCTTTTCCATGCTCTTGGATTGGTACTCTTCTCAAAACTATGCCCTTCCGTATCAGTGTGTTTACTTGCTCCTCTAATGACTGCTGCATAGTTTCTAGTTGTTTACTGTTCTTCTTGCAGAAGGTTCAAACATGCAGAGGCCCTGTTTCCCCCTGCATGGCCTGGGTTGTGCACTTATGCTTCTAAGTTCAAATTTCCCCCAACACTGTAGACTCACGAAAGAAAGTTAACATTAAGCATCCAAAAAAACATATCTCCCTTGCAAAAAGATAATCAGTGGACGCGTGTGTGTGTCTGATCAATATTGGCACACTCTAACCTTAGACAAACCAATTTCTGTGATTTACAACTGGGTATTCAAAGAAGGAAACTTAGAAGGAGGTTCATAATAAAAGCTACTCCAGGTGAGCTGATAACTAAATCTCCTTCATAAACCATCCACTAGGGTTGCCTCACATACTACGATACCTTCCTTGAATTGCGAAAACATACACAAGGTAACTTTTGCTGGGCCCTACGTCACTGAGCAATGAAATGAGCAAAAGTTACTCTTAGGTCCCGTAGACTCGTGGAAGAGGGTTAACATAAACATCCAAATAAACATGTCTCACTTGCAGAAAGACAGTCAGTGGACGTGTGTATGAGTCTGATCAATGTTGGCACACTCTCACCTTAGACAAATCAATTTCTGTGCTTTGCAACTGGGTATTCAAAGAAGGAAACAGAACAGTGAGGTTCATAATAAAAGCTACTTCAGGTGCGCTGATAACTAAATCTCCTCCATAAACCATCCACTAGGGTTGCCTCACATACCACCACACCTGCCTTGAATTGTGAAAACATACACAACCTAACTTTCGCTAGTCCCTACATCACTCACCAATCAAATGTGCAAAAGTTACTCTTAGGTCCCGTAGACTCATGGAAGAAGGTTAACACAGACATTGAAATAAACATGTCTTACTTGCAGAAAGACAGTCAGTGGACGTGTGTGTGAGTCTTATCAATGTTGGCACACTCTCACCTTAGAAAAATCAATTTCTGTGCTTTGCAACTGGGTATTCAAAGAAGGAAACATAACAGTCAGGTTCATAATAAAAGCTACTTCAGGTGAGCTGATAACTAAATCGCCTCCCAAACCATCCACCAGGGTTGCCGCCCATACCACAACACCTTCCTAGAGTTGTGAAAACATACACAAGGTAACTTTTGCTGGGCCCTACGTCACTCACTAATCGAATGAGCAAAAGTTACTCTTAGATCCCGTAGACTCATGGAAGAAGGTTAACATAAACATCCACATAAACATATCTCACTTGCAAAAAGACAATAAGGGGACGTGTGTGTGAGTCTTATCAATGTTGGCAGACTCTCACCTTAGACAAATCAATTTCTGTGCTTTGCAACTGGGTATTCAAAGAAGGAAACATAACAGTCAGGTTCATAAGAAAAGCTACTTCAGGTGAGCTGATAATTAAATCTCCTCCTAAACTATCCCCCAGGGTTGCCTCACATACCAGTTCACCTTGTGAAAACATACTCCTTGTAACTTTCGCTTGGCCCCATGTTACTCACCAATCAAAAGAGCAAAAGTTACTCTTAGATCCCGTAGACTTACGGAAGAAGGTTAACATTAAACATCCAAAGAAATATATCTCCCTTGCAAAAAGATAATCAGTGGACGTGTGTGTGAGTCTGATCAATGTTGGCACACTCTCACCTTAGACAAACTAATTTCTGTAGTTTGCAACTGGATATTGAAAGAAGGAAACATAACAGTGAGATTCATAATAAAAGCTACTTCATGTGAGTTGATAACCAAATAAACATATATCACTTGCAAAAAGACTGTCAGCCCTATGTACAGCAGAGCCTCAAAGGGTGGAATGCGTGGCTGGCAACCAGATTACACAACAGGATTCGGAGAGATGTGGCTGGATGTTTTGGCACAGGATTAGGTGTCTTAAATACTATAGATCAAGAAATGTTAGTTAATAAACCCAGTACTGTCACTCCTGATCTAGGAATACTTAAGATTCCCTTAAGAACATCTTTGCTCACCCTGGCAGAAACACTATCGGTGGCAGTCAAACTATTAACATTAGTAGCGAATCACACAGCTGCAGACCTTACCAAAATTGCTGACTACACTGGTGGCATCAGTTAGAAAGTCGCACTTGCTATCCAATATACCCAAACCCAGCGATGGGTACAAACTGTGGCTGCAGGAATATTCAGAGAAGGAACATCAGGAATACTGCCCCAAGAGATAAGAGACATAATAGCCAGAAACTGTTCTACTACACAGTTTGAGAAAAATCACCGGGCCTGGTGGCAGTTAGTAGATTTTACTTACAACTCACAACACCAGCAAACTGAGGCTTATGTACTCACTATCAGTGCAGCCAAAGAACAAACCATCTTTCCCATTCTAACTCTAAGAACTATACACCAAAATGTCATTGTGAGACCCATAGGCCATAGTGTATGGGTAAGTTATGATCAAACCAAGGGCAAATGGCAATCAATCAGTACTGTGGCTTGTATCCCTAAAGGACAGTTAGGGTACATTTGTGAAAATGCTGTAGTAGAAAATGAAGATCTGTGCTTAGATACTGAAGAAAGTGAATGCACCTTTGAAATGCTTCCTTATGCTAAAACCAAACCACAAGCATATTATGTAGGAAATGGATGTGTATGCGTTAGGAGACTTTGTGTTAACATTACCATTGACAATTGTTATGAAGTAGTAAATGGTACAAATTTTTGCGTCTGCAATTTTACTGGAATTATAAGTTGTGATTTTGACTGTCATTCCTGTAACTACCAGACAGTTGATTGAATCTGATTATGCGTTGTACCATGATATACCTAAGTTGCAAATAGGTATGAACATTGATCTTTTTAAAGCAATGCTTAAACACCCAGACATAGAAAAACTAGTCCAAGAGGTAAACAGAACAGCCCAACGCATGCTGAGGTATTTACCATGTTTTCAGGTTTTGGATTTTTTTTTAATGGTGAAAAAATGATCCCAGTGTGCAGGAGAGTCTGCTGTTGCTGCCTATGTAGTATACTAAGCCATTTAAACCTTCTGTGTGTCCAAACTGAGCAATAAATTACTACAGTGAGAATTACGTTCAAAATTTCTACTGTAAACATTGCCATCAATTTTTAATCAGAATGTTGAAAGTAGAGAACAGCATCTAGTTTTAATATTATGAGCAGTAAATTTTAGGTTTCTGAGAGGAACTTGTGCCATGCATTTTAGAAGTGCAAGGGGTTGGCTGTAGGGCAGCTGTTCTCATTACAATGGCAGGGGAAAAAGAAACTTTCAGCTATGTGATGCTTCAGGGTACAAGCATGTAGGTTTATCTTGCCAGATCCCACTATACAGCTGCCATTTCAACCCTGATAATCCATATGCAGGAAAAATATCCTGAGCAAACTTTCCCCACCATGTAGTTTAAGGTTCAATTTCTGGCAGCTCCTGCCCAGACACCTGCAAATGAACAGCCCTGTTATTGTCCCAGTCCTTATGAAATTCTCTCCTAAACCTTTCAGCCCTTGAGTGCTAGGACAAGTTTTGCTCTCCTTGGCCAGGTGAAAAAAACCTCCAGTTGCATTCCAGTCAGTGAGACATGTGAATTGGTATAAGGCATATCTAATGTTTTTTCATAAATCCTTATCTCCCATATAGTGAAGAGATTTTCTACACATATCACAGTGTAATGACTTCTTGTTCATCGGCAATGATTCTAATAAAGAGGTGATGCCTGATACAGTGGGGAAGTGAACATGTTTTTCTGCATATCCCACTGAAATCTAGCCTTCCCTGAGACAGAAACTGTTGTTGGTGTGTGCTGGAAAATATGGCTTGAATAACTACTGTTGACTGCAGTGTGGGTTCTGGAAAGAGAAATGAGACAAAGGTATGGATGTGTTTGGAGAAGACTGCTCCAAAAGTAGGACCATCCATCTGGGAAGCTGGATGTCTCCTCACAGCTGTGTTTTTGCATAGCAGAATGGAGTAACAGCATCCCAAGCAACCAAAGCAGGCAGACTCTATTAGAGGATGACCCAAGCACGCACCATCCTACTTGCCCTATAGCCTGTTCTGCTACTTACATTCCATACCTTCCATTCTACTTATGTCCTGGAGGCAAGGAAACTCCTTCCTGAGGGGCACACAGGTGTGAAGAATATATTGTAGAATTAAAGCCAAAAACCTGTATGGCGGGATGGAGTGGCATAAGAGACACTTACCAATTCATAGTCTAAGCTTGTGATGCTGTTGTGGGTCCTCCAGGAAGCTCCTGCCTGCACTTTTACCAAGGAGATGCAGCTGTCTTAGTGAAGGGCTATAGGTTGCCATTTTCCTGCTCTTTCCTTACTGTATTTATTGTTCTATCGTAGGGTTTTTTTCCTTTTCCTGAAAAACAGCAACAGAAACCCAACAAATTTTTCAAGGCAGCACTGTCAGTCCCAAGATAGCACTGCTGATCTCATTTTGGCAAGATCTGTGTGGTTAAAAGACACTTTTGGCAGCTTCCTGCTGCTTTTCTTAAAGGAAAGTCTGCCCTTTTTGGTTTGTTAAGCATCTAAAATGGCCAGGTGAGATTACAACAGGGTCTCTTAATAATCCCAATAGAGGCTTTCAAGACATGTACTGCCCATCTTGCATTTGGTAGCAGACAATTGACATGCAAATATCTCATTGAGGAGAAATTGCAAATTAGAATCTTTGAAACTGCAAATTAGAGAGAAGAAGCACAGCTCATTATTACCAGGCCTGCTTGTGTGACATGGTGCTCTGCTGAGGCTTGAATATCACTTCAAGTGATGTCTGCAGATGAGTCCCCTACTTGCAACAAGGAGCTGTGTGTGAGAGGCTGGGTCTGGTCTGGAGCCTCCATATGGTCACAAGGCTGCACTAGCCTGGAGAAGCTGGGCTATGGCTGGACGTGGCCTTTTCTCAGTGTGTTGGCTGTCCATCAGGATGACAAAGGAGTGTATGAGAAGGGCAATGCTTAGAGAAATTAGAATGTGTATGTTGAGGGTCTGTCACAAAGCCCTCCGCAGCTCGAACATCTGAGCCTCTCTGCTAATGCCTTCCTCTTGCAATGTGCCATACCCTAGACAGTTTAGGTGGCATTTTTTCTCTCTATCTTTGACATTGTCATGCTGTCCCAGGACTGGTCTCTTGTTGGCACAGCACAAGAAGTGAGACACATGTAGTCTGTTGGTACATAAGGATTGTACCTTTTTGCCATATCCTCATGCTGGGAGGTCACATTCAATCCTATGGCCATTGCAACCCCCATTTTTGGGTACAGTCCCTTTTGCATGAGTTTCTCCTTGCTAGACACGTGACTTTGTAATATTCAAGTCAATTCTGTGTGAGTGGTCCCCATTCCCTCAGTGACCCAGGTGTCTCGATATCTCCTTATCACTCTCTACAGATCTGCTGGCATTTGCATCACTTTCCAATTTTACTTGCATCAATCCCCAGAGTACAGCTGAAAGCAACAAACAATTCTGGGCATAGTCCTGTTCTTCATGTCACCTCACTAGGGCTGTTCTTGTTTAGGGCTTGTTTCCCCTGATTGGGTATCTGTCAGACAGTCTGTTCATAATCTGTTTGGTTCATGCTTTATTGATACTATATAGTACAGATTTTTTTAAAAAGTATGTCATTTTAGACTAATTCAAAAGTGCTCTGAAAAATCTAAGCCCATTACATCTGGACAACCCTTTATCAACCAAATTTGTAATCTTATCACAGAATGAAATTGAGTTTATTTGACAGGGCCCATTTTCCATAAAAAAATTATTGATTTGCCTTATTTTATTCCTTTCTTTAATTCTTCAGAGAATGGAACCTATATGGAGATTTCTTCAAGATTGTCATGGATTGAAGTTATTCACTCTTCTGGTGTTTTTACAACACTGTCAAGATCTTACTATCTTCTGAAGCTTCTGGGTGGACTGTGACACTCTGGGAAGACAGAAGAAGTAATTTCTCAGAAACCAGACTCCCAGCTGTGCCCCAGAGCAGAGGAGAGAGGGATCCCATGGGAAGCAGTTTCAAGAGAAAAGGATCTTAGGGAAAGGAGTTTTGAAGGATAAAGCGGGGAAAAGGTGGGGTAAAGTATAATGTCAGTTTATCGGGCTCATCCAGGTTACGACGACCAGAGACAGGACATTATCCTCACAGAGGTATCGTCAAACTGCTCCGTTTATTGTTTACATAGCACACACACTTAACAATAGTACAGAAATATAATTGGTCAGTGGATGGGGTGTGCATACAACTCCATACTCTAGGATTGGTGCTCTTCTAAAAACTATGCCCTCTATCAATATGTTTACCTGTTCTTTCTACCAGCAGCTACATTCTTCTTATTCTTTACTGTTCTGCAGAGGCCCCGTTTTCCCTTGCATGGCCTGGGTTGTGCACTTATGCTTCTAAATTCAAATTTCCCTCAACAGAAGGACAGCATCTTCTAGATGCAAGAATGTGCTGTCTTAATTATTCACAGGACATCTCCCACTAAGACACTAGGAATCAGGATGCAGTGCTGGAAATGCTCTTTCTCTGCATCCACTAATGAGTCCCATACTCCTAGGCAGTAACCACTCTTAGGAGTCCTAGACATCATTGCCCTCCTTGCCCATGGGGCTGGTGGTTTTCTTGCAACAGCCCTGGGAGGTACTGGGGCAGGGTATCATTCAGTATCCATTACCAGTCATTCTTGCTCTGTGAACTGAAAGCAAGATTTTTGTCAAGTAATTTACAAACCGAGACTCGGAAAGACTATCAGACACGTAAGAAAACTGGCTTAGCTAGGCAGAGTAATCATGGTCTGATCTTGTTCATGCTCACAAAAAATGGAAAGGAACAGAACTGAAACCAGTTAGGTTTTTTGTGGGAGGTGTGCTTTTATAGCACCATGAACTCAGGAACTTTGAACAGGGATAGGCATGATGGATGGTTAGTGAGGCAGAGACAATGAATGTGACAACCCTTTATACCTGTCTCTAGTCTGCTGAATTTTGTGAACCAGAACCAGATTAAGGTACTCACTTTGATGGGAACCACGGCATTAAATACAGCTTCTTGCCATCTTTTTCTTTGTTACCAGTTCAGAATAAAGCTGAGTCCAACACATTAGTGACACTGGGAAGCAAGCCTTAAATAGACTTCCTAAGAGCTGTCAATAAAGATTAACTTTAATCTGCTTCCTTCTTGCCTGCTAGGTAATAAAACAGCACAGGGAAGATGAGAGCATGTTCAAAAGTGGTAAGTGCAGACGGTCCACCTGTGTGATCCAAGCCAGCTTTGATAAGGAGCATAGGGAGGCATGGTGACTTTACATAACACTCTGTTACTCTGTAGACTTCATTAAGTTTACCTGTTGCGGGATCATGGATAGGGTTAAATCTAGAGGAGATTCAGAATTCTAGGGTAAAAAGCAGCTGCAACTCCCTGTATGAATTATACTCTATGTGCACTAAATGCTGCTTTTAGGACTAGAGCTTTTGTTTGTGCTTACCCCATAGCGTATTAGTAGACTACTTTATATTTGGACTTGTGCTTGCGCAATATACATGTATCAGTAGAATGCTTTAAAACATATTTTTGCAGTTAGAAACTATCACTGACAACCTTTGAACCTTATTAATCTGTCACAATTTGTATTAATAAGGACTATTACTCTGTGAACTGTGAAAGTGAGTCCTCCTTAGCAGGTAACAACTTGGCAGGACCAACTGAGGGTTCTTCACTCTGTTTAGCCCTCCCTAACAATGGTGGTTGAAGTACCCCCTGACTTTGTGAATCTGTTGGTAAAGGGTTAGGGTTAGGGTTAGGGAGATGCTCACATACTGTTGGACATAAGGCTCTCGACTTTTCCGGGGACATGGACATGCAAAAGTCTAAACATCCACCTTTCACGTGATACCTGTGATCATGGCCTTTCCCCCACCTTTCCCTGGAGATCTCTGGTGAACGTGACCTGTTCTAATGTGCTGCTTGGTCCACTTGTGATGTTCTCCTTTTGGACAACTGCCCAAGCTACATAAAAACCAGACATTGGGATAATGCCTCACAGGGCTGAGCAGAGAAGCAGTTTTTAAAAAGATGAAAACTGATATACTTGAATGTGATGGCTCAGATACTGATGTTATGTACAGCTTCTGCAGTGGACCAACTTCTCACATTCCTTGTTGTCACTGCCTGTGGTCCCCTGCAACCAGATGTGTGGTTTGCAGTGCAGTTCATCTTTTAAGCAAGGGAGAGGAAAAGATGCTGTGGGGGAAATACATGCAGGAGACTGACCAGGGACAGCTGTCTTCTATAGAAGCAACTTATACTTCTGGTCTATTGTTTTTGAGTTGTTTTTTTTGTTTGTTTATATTTTTTTCCAAAAGGAGGTCAGTTTTTACACATCTTATTTAATGGAATGATCTTCTATGTTATAACCTTTTTTCATTGCCAGTGGGCTACCAGATACACAGATTAGGGAAGGAGTAAGGCTTACAGCAGGCAGGATATTAGAGGGCAGCATCTTGGAGCATTGCTAGGCTGGAAGCTGGAGTTGCTCTTCATGCTGGACTCAAATTTTGCTATTCAACTTCATGGGTGACTTGATCAGGTGGGGGGGGCCAGACCCTAATGCCAATTTACAGGTAGAAATACATTAGATGGAGAGGGTCTGCCCCCTACTGGCGGCCTTGGCCATTCGACCTGGAGAAATGAGAGGAGTTTGTGCCACACAGGTGCCTCTTCTCACAGGTGAGGAATGATGAGTGGTTTATCCTGCATCAGCCAGAGGCTGATTCTTAGTTGGATGTGGTGTGATAGAAGTCAGCGTAGAGTCTTTCCCTGTTAGACTTAGCTTTTCTCTTGAGCCCTCAGGCAGTGCGGGGAGGCTTGCAACAGCCACACTCTGTTTTATATTGATATTCACATCTATTTAGATACCCAGTTGCCTATAGTGTTTATAGGATATCCACCACCATGTGTAAGCAAATGTGGAGATTGTCCTTTCTTGGAAATGTCCCTCTTCTACCTGCACTCCTCATCATCCACAGCTCTTTGAACTGCTGCTGATGCACAGCAGCTAATGTCTTCTTTCTTACATATTTTGTCTCCTTTGGTGACTCCTACACAGGTCTGTTCATTGCTGTGTCCACATACAGCAGCTGCCAGGACTAGGGTGAAGACTGGGAGGATTCCTCTTAGCTGTGTTATTAAGGATATTCCCACCACCTTATCTGGTGCATGAGCCCACTCCATTTGGCCCTCGTCTTCTGCAGCAAGTCTTCTGTCTACTAAACACAACCACAGCACCAAGCACTCAGATCCTGTCTTCTGTCCACACTCCTGTCTACTGATCTAAGATACCAGAGAGAGCTGCACATTTACTTGCAACTTGAAGTTTTGCAACAAAATCTAAATGAACTGTACTATTTCAGATATTTAAACCTTGAAGATTTGTCTAATACTGAGGACAGGATTACTTGGCAGCTCCAAGGTTGGAGAAAGCTGGGTGGAAGTTAGGAAAATATATTATTTTGGCAGATCTTGAGAAGTATAACCTTCAGGAACAATAGAACACCATGTAGGTAACAGAAAGCAAATAGATAAGGATGAAAAATACTTCTAATTTTTATTAATTTAAAGGGTCTGTAGAAGGCAACTTGACCCTTCCTTTGTCATACTCTGCTTATTTTATTTGGCATCTGCTGTCCATTCATCTTCACTTCCAGCTTTATCCTCAATAACTTCATTTCCCTGTGTATTTTGTTGGTTTGTTTGGTTGTTTTTTTGGGTTTTTTTTTACTTTAAAGAAGCAAAGCATGACAGACCCAAGATAAAACAGAAGCTCCTTGTCACATTAACTTTTTCAGCCACAAAGTTTGAAAAACATGAGTTCTTCACACTTTTTTGGAATTTAAAAATAAAATTAAATAACTTAGACCAATTTGTATCTTGAAATTAAGTTAGAAAATTAAAAGCCACTTTTTGGGTTGGGTTTTCCGTTAATTTAAACTGCCCCTTCAGTGTCACATGATAATTAACAGAAGCCGAAAACCTTTGTCTCCACATAAAACCATATAATGCTGTTAGCTGAAGTTTTAAACTTACTGTTTCATTAGCTAAAAAAATGCATGTATAGGTACATATATACACAGAAAATGTGACTATTTCAAGAGAATAAGTTAATGTCTCTGTAGTGTTATCATATTCTAACAAAACATATATATCCGAGGAGTTAAGAAAATTGACTCTTGTGACTGGATTTCTACAAAATAGTGTTTGGATGAGTAGCCGTTATCTTAAAGAGTCAAATTCCTCAGCACAATGTTCAAAACGACACATTTCGAAGTCCTCTGCAAAAGTGTGGGATGTTTTAGCTTTGGAATTTGCAGTATTCAGGACATAAGGATGCTCAGAAGCCCCCTGCAGTTTCCTACTGTTACGACCCACTTCTGTGAAAGGGGATGGGGGTAACCTAGGTTGTTATTAATAATTCCCTTTGGGGTGGATTAAAGTGAAACAGCACTAGATAATCAGTGTTTATTGTAACAATTCCATGTAATGTGACATAAAAAATAACCTTAGTGGGGGGGGGAAAGATGCATAGAGGGAAGAAAGACAGGAGAAGAGTCCAGGACAGCAAGGAAAATGAAGAGATGAGAAAATATGAGAATGAAAAGGTTTACATAGTCACTGCCCAGGGATCCAATGTTGCATCTCAGCAGTCCTGCAGGCGGTGGGGGTGAGGAACAGAACCCAAATTCTCAAAGTCACCAGTCCATTTATATACCCTCAGTATGCCTTTTGCACCTCCCCTGAGGCAGGGGTTGTTTTCCTTGAAGTAGTGTTGCCAGACGGGCTGTGAACCCCCAATATTCGCCAGGTTCATGTGGAGGGCAGGGGAACGGCTCTTCTTTCCTCTTCAGGGCTTGACACTTTTAGAGGAATGGGCCCCAACCTCCCATCAGGGGTATAATGCAAAAGTCCAAAGCCTGCAAAGTCTCTTAGAATGCATAAATCATTAACCGTTTCAGTCTCTGACACCCACACAGAGCTGATGGCTGAAGATTAAGACAGCTCTCCTTTTTCTGATACTAGGTAGTTTACTCAAAATTCCTAGAGTCCCATTATTACATCACCATCTTAAGCTTCCTTGCTTGTTTGTTTTTCCCAATTATTGATACCTTGGGTTCTTAAGTGAGCATATCGAAACCCACAGGCAAAATGTTTCTTGTTTCTGTTAGATTGGCATGTATTGCTCACCCAAATAAGTTTTTCTCCACCTCTGTCTCACAGGAGGCAAAGCACAGTAAACAGAGCCTACACGTCCTCCATCCTGAAGTAAATGACAGATGGCAGCAACGGATCCCTTTCTGTAGTACTGTGCTTGAATGGCTTATGGAACCCCAAGGACAACAGGAGAAACCCAAGCCATGAGCACTCTGGATGAGTAGGACATGTAATGTTGAGTGGCAAAAGGCTTTCCAGATAAGTGGAAACTGCTCAGGGAATACTCTGTTTTCATAACAGAGGAATCATTTTTTTTATCTATGCTTTGTTTTGGTTTGTTGTTTGGTTTTTGTTTGTTTGTTTGTCCAAAGGATTAAAAAGTTGTTATTACCACCCCCACCCCCCCAGAAAAAAAACCCCAACCCTGAAAAAACAAAGAAAACAAGGTATCATGGTTGAAACTACTTTTTGCCAGCCACTTCCATCCTACAGGTTCATGCCTATCCAAACTTCATAGCATCCAAACTCAAAGCATTCTTGTTGATGCAACCCACGTGAGCAACAGTGGAAGAAATCAAAGTAACAAATGACAAGAGAAAAACAAAAACCTGAAGAGAGGAATAAGGTATAGAAAGAGGCAGAAGATGCTGGTGTTTCAGATCCTGCCTGTATCTGAGTGTTTGAAATTCATAAGGACTCAGTTGACACTCTACAAACAAATGTACATTTTCCTTCACTCAGTTTTTGAATTCTCCAGAGGTAACAAATATTGCAAACAGACAATTCTTGGTATTAGTTCTGTTGTATATGGTGAATGCATATTGCACTCCCACACTTGTGCAGAAAAATTGAACATTCAAAGCAGAATCCATTACACATTATACATTCCAGATATCATTTCTGCTTGATTCAATATATTCATTACCTGTTATTGTTCCATAGCTTCTTTAATCAACACACAGGAACAGTGCAACATACTATAAAAGTAAATTGATCTTCATATGGTTATGGAGATTTGATAAGTTCCTAAGCAAACAGTTGCTGGAAATCCTTTGGAAGCGATAATTTTTACCATTTCTCAGCAGACTATGTGCAGATGGGGCCAGAGTATTGATAAGTATTTGCTCCATTCCCATGCGAAGCAGGGAATCTGCTTTAGCTGTTGCTTTGACTTGTTAATTTGGGTCCAAAAAGAGTGTGGTTAGAAAGGGAACACTGGACTATCCCATTCACCTGGGAATGATGGCTGCTTGGCCAGCTTGCCCTATAGGTGGGTTTCAATGCAAATCCAAGAAGAGCAGCCTTGCTCAAGGAGTTGTTGCAGACTACCTGCAAACCAGTTGAAGTTGGATAAGCCAAGGTTGGCTACTTGGACTGCATCTCACCCTGAAGGAACCATGCACATCATAACAAGTTCTCTCAAGTGCAGCCCTTCTGCAAATACTCACCCTGTGGTTCAGCATTGCTAACAAGCAAGTGTAAAAAACTCTGAGCCTATTCTCCAGACTGTGTATCGTGGCCTGTTGTGCACTCTGACTGAAGATCCACTGCTGTCTGGGGATTTTAGCAGCCTGAGTGTGTGTTCTCTGATGTGTGATGCACAATGTACTCTTTGTGCCCTTTCTCTGGGAGCAGCAATTTGATACATCTTTTCTGTTGCACTTCTCCTTGCAGTGAAGTTTATAGGCACTTAACTGCATTAAGTTGTTGGCTGCCCGTGAATTTCCTTCGCAGCTCACCAGGTGGCATTCCCCAAACTGTGAAGGGTGCATATCAGCCAGTGGAGAGAAGGTAGTTGCCACTGCTGTTCCAGCCTTGGTGAACCATGATGTTCCCAAGCTATGCCACAGCATATGCCTCTTGTTGCCTCAGCAGGGAGCTCTTGCAAGCTCACTTTATGGTAGGTGTTGCATAGAAGATGGGAAAAATTAATTTCAGACTGACAGAGCAATAAAAGTATGCTTCGGGCTAAAATCCTATCAGATGGCATATGTAATGTGTAGACCCAGCATTTTATTTGCTCTCTCTCTGTTTCCTTGAGCTCTGACAGGATTTTTATTTCTTACCTCTCTGTGATTCTCCAGGACTCCCCATGTATCTTTCGAATTAATTCACAATTACATCCTAGATTATATGATTGAGTTGGAGCCTTCTGTCCCTGGACTTTACACCTTGGTATTTTAACTTGTAGTAAAACTTAGCTATCACTAGAACTTGTCATCTAGTTAAAGATACCAGTGCCATTTCTTTAACACCTCCTGACTGAGCCAACGTGGCATAAAGGTCTCACTTCAGAAAGGGAGGGCAATCGTGAGGCAACTGTAGTTTTTGGGAGACTGGCTTTTCTCCACTCTGTCTGTGATAACACAGTTCTATTGTAAACTAAACAGAACCACCCTGTATCCAAACACAGAAGAGCAGAGCACTCTGCTACCTCAAAAAGTATGTTTATTGGAAATAAAGCTGCCATTAAGCAGAAAGAGAACATAGAAGGAGCAATGGCTTCTGAATAACACGTAAGTTTAAGGGGCAATTCAAGCTGAACTGAATGACAGGTTGTTGTGGGTTCACATAAGTGAGCCCAAATTTGTGTTTAAATCAGGCCTGAAGCTGTCAGCTGACTTGAGCTGGGTTGAACTACCAGCTGACTTCTTCTAGCCAGTAGTATTGTATTCTATACTATATTACAACATCATTTTTCTTGGGAAGTAGAATCAGTGTGGGAGTGGCTTGGTCAGTCACCCCACAGCTTCCTCGGGGGGAGGACGCACGATGCTGTCCCAGAGGAGATGGAGAGGGCCTGGCCCACCACTGGCTCTCGGGGAAGTAAAATATGTTGCTCTGGCTCTCCCCTCTCTGCTCGGGTTTTGTTTCTCTGGAGACTGAGTCTTCTGAGGCGATTCGGGGTTGAAATAGTGAGATTTGTGTGTGTACTGAGAAGTGAGAAATTGTTCCTTGCTGTTTGTAATTTGTGTGAGTGTATATTTGTACTTTCTTCATTGTCTCTTTCTTTCTGTAAAAATACATGTAGTTTTAGTCTAAACGTAGTTTGAAGGTCTTTTTCCTTCCCCTCTCTTTTCCTCCCTTTCCTGGGTGTTGCGGGGGGAGGCTCTGACCCTGTACTTGGAGGGTTGGCAGTTTGCCAGCTCAAACCAAGACACAGGTATGCTAACTTATTAAGTTTCAAAAAGCTGCTTTGAAAGAGCAAACTTCTCTGAGTAATTTTCTTGGTGCCCCTCTATAGATATGATTTCAAGGGTCCATATTTACCTGTCTGTATTTCCTCCTGACTTCTTCCTATTCATCATTCACAGCAGAAGTAGGATCCCCGTCTCTCCTCCCTGGTGCCACAACCCTTCCCTTCCTGAAGAAGGGACTCCAAAGAGACAATAACTATCAGCAACAAGCAGCCAACAAAGAATAATGTTTGACCACGCTGTGTTCAAGTGCCTTCTTAGCTCAACAACTGCTGACATTTCATAGCTGTCTTGAATAGGATGGCTCTAAACAGAAGGACTAATTGCTATAACAAGTTATGAAGATATTACTCTATCTGACTGATTTCCCAGTTCATACAGATTTATACGTTGTGGCATCACTGAGACATAAAAACATCATCTGGACAAGGCAGATACGTATACTAGTCTTTCTGCAGAACTTGGTGGAGTGCACAATAGAAAGTTCACGCCAAATTTATTATGGCTGGGGAAGACAGGTGGGACCTGCTCTGACACAGAGCATATATGGAAAGATAACATGACAGCTTATTTTTTGATATATCTGAACCAGTGGACTGCTTGTCAGCGCATGGCCTGTGGTGGTTTGGAGCTGGTACTCAGAAACCAAAGCTGGTGGTGTAGTTTCAGCTGGTGTGTGGGTCACATAGCTGTTCTCTGTGAATAAGACACGAATCTCACATCTCTTAGAGCTTAAACAGCCATGACCTTTAATTGCACTTACACACAGATTGTCCTCCCTTCTTCTGCTGAAAAAAGGTAGAAATCTCCCTATGTGTGTTTAAAAAGCTGTTTTCTGAATTTGCCAGCCTGAAGTTTTCATAAATATCAAACAAAGTCATAGACAGTCCAAGGCATGACTTTTACCTTTGGTTCTTGCTATTCCTCTTGCTCTCACATACCTTTTGAGAGCCCTTACTATGTTTCTCTCTGTTCTTTCTACCTGGACAGGACCTTATACATCTTCCAAGCTGATGCAGAAAGAGACATTGATATGCAGTTGCAAAATTTATGTTCACAGCTGCCATCTTCCAGGGGTGCTCCTGCAGATGGTGAGATATATAGCACGCTCAAAATTGGGGTGAGTCTCTGTTTCTTCAGAGAGGCCACATATACATGCAAACCTGAAAGTATTTAGTGTTTCTCCTGCGTGCATGTGAATGTGCACTGACTTAGGAAATCATATATATTTGCAAGGTCACCTGCTCTGTTCTTCCAGCTCTGTGAGGGTCAAGCCTGTCTCTGCCAGGATGGTCCCACGGTGTGCTGGCCTGAGACTACCAGCCCAGAATATACCACAAATATATAAGAAAACTTGTTTCAGGTGCGCAGGTAAAGCAAAGGTAGATCCCAAAGTCTGTCTCTGCAACAGGGTGCTTCAGTATCTCAGATGGGTGCTAGTATATAGCTGCCTCTGGGTCCAGTGTGCTGAGGTGATGAAAACAGTGTTTTGAGAACAAACATCAAGGCAGAAGCTGAAATGCTGTATCAGCTCCTCACAGTCCACTGTAGACTGATCTGAAGACACTCCTGCAGGAAGGAAATCCTCTGAGGCAAATGCCTCTTCCTACAAGATGTGAGACAGCATGAGCTCACTCTGTGTGGCTCTCTGCATGTGATCCTTCTTGCTCTTCTGCAAGGACCATGTGAGAAGGACCACATGGAGTACACTGCTGCTCAGTGAGATCAACTACCCTTACTCAAAGACTGTTTCTCTGTTTCAGCCATATCACATTATATGTGGCAATTCCAAAGCCTGAGTTAACTCCAAGTCAAATGCTTCCTCTGCTGTATTGCCTTTAAATTACACCTTCCTTCATCAGAACCTTCACTGAGAAGTAAACCTATTGCACCCAGCTTCAAGAAATGCTTGCTCAGCAGAAGCTCAGACTGTACCACTGTCATCAGTGGCAGCTCCTAGTCTTCATGCCATGGATTTAGAGCATTTGGATCTTTGGAGGATTATATCTGTTCTGCCAGCCAGAGATGCTGCAGCAGGCCATGGCAACATCACTTATCTTAGCAAGACACGGATTCCTCTTCAGCTCCTCATTGATCCACAGTCCTGGGTAAATAACCATGCTGCAGATAATCAGCAAACTGGACCCTTACTAAGGCACTAACGTTATCTATGGGAGCTTCATCCCCACTTTGGTCTGCAGGGAGGCCGAGGTCCATCTTCCCAAGATGCAAGCCCCCTTTAGCTTTCTTCCTCACTCCCCTGAACTGCCAGGCCAATAGCCAGCTCCCTGTCACACAGTGGTTTGCTCCAGCATGTGCAGCATAAGGGCATCAACTTTCAAGCCTGGTGATGCTTTCAGGAGTGCTTTTGTTGTGCAGGTCTTTCTGACAGCGCTGCTCCTGTTTACTGTTTGCTGGGGGACATGGAAGCCTGCACTCCCCAGTTTGGGATGCTATTTTTAAGGCTGGATACAATGGCCTCTACGGCATTTTTATGGCTGCCCATCTGAGAAAGCTGGCTTTTACCTCTCAAGTCAGTATTTAGCATGCACCATCATCATCAAAAATTGTAAGGCAGACTCTTTAACCACAAGATTGGTTTAAAAATGACATTATTAATATTTTTGGGCTTGTATCTGGATTTGCTCTCTAATATTTTTGAACTCCAATTTAAAAGTAGATCAAAGCTAGGAATCTTTGCTCCTTTCCTTATAAATGATCTGAGGTTTTTTAATTCATGTGCTCCAAAGTTCAAGCTTTGAGAGGACTAAATTTCGCATAAATCATGCATAACATATATGCATAAGGGAAGAGCACGTCACACATGACAATCCACTTCCTTGGCTCTGTAGGTTTTTCTGGTCAACCTGCGTGTCAAGGACAAAGCATGGGAACCTGTGGTGAAAGCAAAGTTCTAACTGAAATGTGCTCCCTTGACCAAATTATGAGTACTGATAGGAGTGCAGCTGAGGGTGATGTGCTCCATACTGCTGTTACTCCACATTTTCCCATGTCTTTGAGCTTATTTTTGATGAAAAAATAATGGGAAAATACCCAGATGGTAAACTCTTCATTTAAGTTAAATAAATAATTACTATTTTCAGTCTTTGCCTGCTTGTTGGGTAAGGGCAATCTTGGCCTCAGACAAGGTTTTATCTCATATAAGGTGTTACCCAAACACAGATACTGTCCATTGGGGCAAATATGGAGTGGGGACTCTAACTTGTCCTCTCGCTACCCCCTTGCTTCAAAGGGAAAGGTTTTCCATTGCACTTGCTAAAAAAAAGATTGAAGAAGAGCCACAGAACTAACTCCACCTTAACAGGGCAGTGCAACCAAAACCTGTATGTGCAGGGACCTCAGCTGTAGCAGTGGCTGAAAATGGATGAAGGTGTATGTATGGTCAGACTTCGCGAACGAAGATTTGGGAAGGGCTCTCCTCATGTTGGTGTGTGCCCTTCCAGCCTGCACAGTGGATTTTTTAGGTGAGGCACAGTGTGCACAGAACTGGCCCCACAGTTTAAGTCCTAAGGTCCATTTGCCATGGCCAAGCAAGCTTGGACAGTGACAGTGAAGTCCTCGGGACTGTCTCCAGCACCCGGTACTAACCAGGGCTGACCCTGCTTAGCATCCGAGATGTGACGGGATGGGACGGCAGGGAGGCATTGAACTGCCAGGGGCCAGGTCCCCACTGAGACTCGAACTCAGGACCTTGGGATTCAGAGTCCAGAGTGCTCTCCTTTACACCACGGGACTGCCCTGGATGAAGATGACTAGGAGTACATTGGCTCTCCAGGCTTAGGTTTGAAGCCCAATAATTTGCTACCCAGTGCGAGTGGCATCCATGTCCTATGGCAGGGGATTGAACTAAGTGATCTTTAAGATCCCTTCCAACTCAAATTATTCTATAGTTCTTTGAATGCAATGCAAAAGAAGAACTGTCAGGCTTTTGGGTCCAGGTGCAGTATGAGTTGGTCCATGTGGGTACAGTATTACAGAACCAACTAGGTTGGAAAAGACCTGTGAGATCATTGAGTCCAACCTATGACGTAACACCACCTTGTCAACTAGACTATGGCACTAAGTGCCACATCCAGTCTTTTCTTAAACACCTCCAGGGACAGTGACTCCACCATCTCCTCGGACAGCCCATTCCACTTCCCAATCACTCCTTTTGTGAAGAACTTCTTCCCAAGGTCTAACATAAACCTTCCCTTGACACAGCTGAAGACTATCTCCTCTTGTCTTACTGGTGGTTGTCTGGGAGAAGAGACTGATACCCACCTGGCTACAACCTTCTTTTTGGTTGTTGTAGAGAGTACCTCTCCAGGTAGCTGAACTTGGGGTACTAGAACAAGTTTCACTCAGTCTAACGCTTCACATCCACCCAAAGTTAAGTGTCACACAGAGCAATAGTAGCTGTATACCATGTGTTTAAATAAACTAACAGAAAAATATGTTTGTTCTCCTCCCTTAAATAAGTAAAATTAAAACTAAAATAACACCAACCCCAAAACAGGAGAAAAAAACTGTCCCAGAGCAAAGATGACACACAATATTGAGATGGAAAAAAAAGACCTTTGATGACATTCTTGGATAAAGAAATTATATTTGCAAAATACAGTGAGTAATAAAACAGTTATTTGATCGGTTTTCCTCTCTGCTTATATATATGTAGCTACATACATATCTATGCTGATACACCCTTCGTGGAATGAAATGGCACTTCTGTGAGACAAAAAAAATGTTGACCGTGGGGAGAGAGTACAACAGAAAATAAATATATAATTCCAGTCACTGAAGTAAAGACAATTCTCTAATCCCCTACAATGTACCATTGTTCGGCTTATTGAGGCACAGGCTTTGTCTCTGCATGGTTTTTTTTCTCCCTGGCTTTGTTCCTGGTTCACAGATGAGCTGTGAGCTTGTAATCTGAATGGTCTCTTTCACTGCTCTGTATATCAGCAGGGACCTTGGAAATACATGAAGCATTCCTTCTTCTGGTTAATTCCCATGATTTAGTATGATTTTTAATTAAAAAATGTATTAGTACTTCAGTTCACATTTTTCCCCCAGGTTTCTTGTACGGACTGCTATGCAGGTCTCCACAGTAAAGTAGAGCAACACAAATGAGCAATATACCACAGAAAAATGCTGTTATCACAATGTGACTGGAGGAATTAATTCTACAACAGATCTCATGTTACTTTGACCTTGCACTCAGTCTGAGGAGCCGACTCATGCAGTAACATCAGCACTTCTTCGTTCAGTGGATCTGTGGGTCACAACTTAATCCAAAAACAAGAAAAAATGAAGAAATGTAATTTTTATTGCCTTTTCTCCTTCCATGGAAATCTACCCCACAACAGAAGAGTAGGCAATACCACTCTACGTTGAGGTGTCTGTTTCAAAAACACAAAAAAAGCCATAGTGTTCCTGCTGTTGTTATATTGCTCTTTCACAGAACCAGCCACTGTCCATGCTTTCCCAGATCTCAGAGCCGTGCTTAACAAGCAAAGAACAAGCTCATGCTGTCTACAAAGTTCATGTCAACAAGAAGGTATTGAGAGAACAGCTCAGTTTGCCAGCTGCTTGCAAATGCTGCATTGCAAAGAAGGCAAAGGCAAAACACTCCTCTCCACACCTCTCCCAGCTTCCTTCCTTTTCTTTTTTTTTTCTCTCTTTCACTCTTTCTTTCTTTCTTTCTGGTACAGGGGTTCATGAAGAGAAGCAAGACTTGTGCATCACAAATGGTGGAACTATGCCCTGCTCAGCCAGCTTCCCATCCTACAATAATGCACCAGTCCATCTCATCCTGTACCTGCCCCCAGAAAGTGGTTTGTCTCTTGATCTTTTTGCAAAATCATGCAGTCTGATCTGTTGGGGACATCTGCAGTTCAGGCGCCAGGTGGCTGGTTCTCTCCCCTTTTCTGAGGTTCATAAGTGATTGTTTTTGGAGAGATAGGCAATAAGAGCCACGGCCACTCCAACATAGATGCCAGTTCCAATTGTGATGGACAGGACAGCCAGGAAGAGTGCTCGCCGAGAGCTGGAGCTTGCATGGTGGAAGTCACCCTTGGCTACTGCTTTGTTTGTCTGCAAGAGATACAACAACAACAATGCAATATATTTATTTGTTTTACCTGGAAATGAAGATGTGATGCTATTGTCTTGGCTGAAACATGATCCTGGGATATGAGAGTAAACTGGTTAGAAATCAGACCTTTTTTAGTCAAATGAGGTTATTTGCACAATCGGATGATGATGGAACCAATGGCATCTCAAAGGAGGGTGTCATTTTTATAGACCAGGGTGTGGTATTAGCAAAGGTCATCCGTCAGGCAGTAATAGATCTGTCACCTACAAGATAGGTTCTTCTAGAAGTCTATGAGCTCTGTAAGTTCTGAGACAGTCTTTGCACCTTCATTACAATAAGTGAGGAATTCACAATGCTTTAATTTTACATCTCCACAAGTGCTGAATTTGCTAGGATGCTTTCTTCTTCAGTGTCATCTATTACTGTATTTTTATCTTTTTGTCTTTTTTTTTTTAACTACCTTGATGCTCGGAGCAATTTACAGCAGCCAAATGACAACCTTCCACACTGAAAAAAAAAAAAGCTCATAGTCTTTCTGCCAATGTCCTTATTAAGAGAACTGTCTCTTTGCATTCATCAATCTAATTTTTAAAGGATAATTCTTTATAAATGTTTCAGGAAGAAACAATGTCAAATAATACATATTTAAAGGAGAGATAGACTAGGCTGGAGGTAAAATATTTCAAAACAGCAAAATATAAACACCATCAGGTTTATACCTGCTGTCATGTCCTTTAGTTTAGGTGAGGAAAGCATCCTACTCACTTTCGCAAAGGATGTTCAGCCAAGCCTCTCAGCAGGGTGATCAAGGATTTTGTGAGTTTCTTGTCTGGGACTCTAAAGAATAAAAAAAGCAGCTCTTTCCAGAAAAATGCCAGGGGCTTTGGGGATCATGGATATATTTGTTAGGGTCACTGAAAAGGCAAGGAAAGCAGAGAAAGCTTTAGAAAGAGCTGGTCATTCAGCTCTTTTCAAAGTTTGTCTTCAAACACCTGCTGCCCATCACAGACCTAGCCTTGAACAGAAAGGCTCCTATTTACTGAACTTAGGTCAGATATGTCAGGCGGAGGTAAATGCACAGTACTGGAGATATTTGAGCTTTTGGATAAACTGAGGTAAACAGTTTCAACCCCCAAAACAGAGGGAAAAGTTTAAAAATTCTGAACATTTCAATTTGACATGTCTGAAATGTCACATTGTTACAGAATATTCTGCAACATTTGGGTTTACCTCTTTTAAATGAGACTTCGTAGAGTTTCAAATCAGCATTTTTTCACGTAAAAATAGATGGAAATTCAAAGAGAAAAGAAAACATTAATCAAAATGTCAAATAATCTGAAAACTTGACAGTATGTCTTGATTGCTTCAATAGAAGAGGTTGGATCTACCAACCAAAAATGATGAGTTGAGCAACCCACAGGATTCAGAAGGCTGATTTGTGAAACACTAATAGCCTTTTTCCTGAAAGGGTCTTCAATCTACCCACAAGCCTGCTCACAAAGAACAGGTTTTTTTCTTGATGAGCTCCCTGAGGACAGTGTTGACCTTTGTGAAAGTGTTTCACCTGTAGTGAAAACCCAGGCAAAACTGGATGTCTTGCATTAGTCACATGCTATCATGAACTTATTGAATTTTGCATCTCCTGACATTATGATAAAGGGTGATTTTGCTTGGGGAACAGGCCTGTGCTTTCACAGAAATTCAAGTTTCCAACAAATTATCTAAAGTGAGTGTATTTTCCCCCTCTTAATCTAATGCATATTTTATGATTGAGCAAAATAAAATCCCTCCTCTATGGAATTTTTAATATAGACTGAATTGGTAAGGGCACACGGGAAGGACAATCTTATATTCCTCCTTTATTCTGTTCAAAAACTTTCCACTGAGATGGAGAAATCATCAACACAGCCATCATCCTCCATCAGTGAAAGACTAGTATGAAAGGATTTGCTTATCACTAAGAAAATTCTTTGATGCTATTCCCTAATTAGCAAAATCATCACTCAATGTCACTTAAGCAAATTACAGCATTTCTACAGGTTTAAACTAAATGGATCTGAAAAGACTTAATACACAAAATGCAACTGAGGTCAAATGTAACAGTTTAGCATTTGGCAACTAATAAGCAGTTTTTCACAAATTTTTTTCTTTTTAAACAGAGATCAGATCTTTGGTGTCTCTGTTCACTTTGAGAAAGTCCCTTGGTTTTGGTAGTAGTCCACCTATTCATGACCAAGTCCATTTGATGCCCAACACAAAGAAATAACACTTGACTGGCAGTTTCCACATGGGGAATGTCTGTGCTCTAGAAAAATTCCTGTAGGAAAATGGGAAAAAAAGTCTTGCATAGATCCGAGAGCCCAGTCAGACACAAGCTCACCAGCTTTTCCTTGGTGTGGTAGAAAAGGTGAAAACAATGGTCACTAAACCTAAAAAGAAACCAGGACATCTCAATGCAGACAGTGGTCAGGTTGTTTGCTTGTCTTTATAGTGGTTCAGGTATTGTTAGTTTAAAGATAAAACTTGTCTGCTTAGAAGGACTACCTAACCTCACCATCAAACACCACAGCAGACAAGGAGATGTGGTGATTCAAGTGTCCAAAACCAAAATAAGTACAAGTGCAGAGAGTGGTATCTCTTGCAGACCCTCTTGGTTGTTGCTGCCAACCACAACACTGGAACCTCAGGGATCAAAACAAACTCAGTCTTCATTTTTTGATGCTTGTATTTGGTTCAAATGAGGAAGGTTTCCACAATGCCACCATGGATAAAATTCTTCAGAAATAGAAAAAAAAATCATTTTAGCTAATTCAAGAAAAAATGTACTTCAGATAAAAGTACTGAGTAAAGAAAATACCCCACTGAATTTCAGTTAAAAATGGGGTCCCATTTATGGTGTGCTACATAAAACAGTGCAAGGTAGGATGTGTGTCTTGCGTTGTCCCCCCTTTCACTAAACAGCTCCGTCCTGAGTGCCTACAGTGCCTTTGATGGATGTGCTCTGTGCAGGCAGGCTGCTAGAGACATCACAGTCTACACAGAAGCTGCCCCTGAGAAGATAAATCCCTGCATCCACCCAGGAGTTTCTGCTTATTTAGAGATGGGGATGGGCTAACATGCACCACCAAGGCCCTTGCCAAGGCCCTGGGGCTGACGTGCCAAATAGTACAAAAGGCACTGTTTGTCCAGCCATTCCTACCTAGCCAGGAAATGAACTTCTGTGAGCTCCTCTTTGCAGACTTAGCTCTGGACTCACTATAGCAATAGTGGCTTTTGTTACTTTTTTGCCCTGAAAAGCAAAGCTGCACATGTGGATACTACTGGATTGAATACCTAGCTGGCATTAACTTGCCCATGCTTGATTCTGAAGAGTAGTACAGCCAGGACTGGTGCAAGAATAAAGACCCA
>VWZD01002983.1:0-18839 GCA_013396695.1 Sakesphorus luctuosus
ATGTAAACATATTTATAGTTGTTGTTCTTATTGTTATTATTATTATTATCTTTATTTTTATTTTTATTAAATTCCAAGTTTCCCTAAGGCTGCAGATTTATGCTGTGAAATTTCTGGTAGGGTTTGCTATTATATTGCATTTGTGAAACTGCTGTATTTCAGGAGCTTTGTGAAGATACCTAGCACATGGGATGGCACAATCCTGACTAACTAGCAGAATTCTCAGTGAACACATTTCTGTATGAACTATATTATACTCCATTAAGTTTCCTCTACAAGTGAGATCCAGAGCCAATTACAGTTAATGGGAAGGTTTCATTTATAAAAGGTTTAGGCATCCGATGAAAAAAAAGAATAGCGTGTAACAAATTACACAACAAAACTTACTCAATCCAAATGGTAAGAAGTTCTAGAACAGCCATTCCTAGTACAATGAGAATATTATTCATTCAGGCTATTAGGGGAAACACACTGAGTAAAGATCCAGCTAGTAGAAATTACATATGTTCAGTGAATGCTTCCAAAATGTCTATTTTATCAACTCTTTTATTTGATAATGCCACACAATAATTTTAGCTATGCTTTCACAGGAAATGTAGTTGTCTTTAATCAAGTAGCAGAAAATCCTACCTGTTAAACACTGAATGAATAAAGCAAAACAAAGCATGAATCATTTAGTAATTTTTAATTATTTAATAATAATGCAACTGCACTGAGTCCCTTCAAAAGAATATTGATCTCCCTCCTCTGCCATGTCATAGTGACCTCAATAAATGTATTCATTTTTTGTGCTTGTAATTACTTACAGACGTGCTTAACTCCTTGAAGAATGAGAAGCTGTATTAAAGACAATTCTCTCAACGGACAAATCATACTCATCAAGTCAAGCATGAGTCTAAGCTGTTCCAGGTTCAGAGCCTAAAATTGTGCTTAGTTCTGATCTGGCACTAGAAGGGTGGGAGTGCAGAGACTATATTACTGTCAGCTTTATTTAATTAGAAACAAAGACAACATGTTGACTGAATTATATATATAAAAAACCCCAGATCAGCAATATTTACATGCTTTGCTTTCCTTCTCAAAGCCTAATATAACTGAACGCTTTAAAAGCGTAAGTGCATAAATTTTATTAACTGTTTCTTTAAAATAAAAGACAAAATTTTTTCAGTTTTTCTTTTGTTTATTCTATTTTGCCCTTCATACACCAGGAATCTACATCTATAGCAAAACAGCTCAAAACTCCGGTCCTGATTTTTCCTTATAGTATGGTATTTAGTTCCACTCTGGTGGTACATAAAGAGACTTTTAGTGTATGTGAGTGCATTTTTTTTTTTACCAGCTAAATACTATAAAACGAATTTTCTGAAAATAAGGCTTGAGAACATTTATTTCAGTTTGGTTTCATTGGTACTTTTTAACTGATGACCTTTGCTCACTTTGAACAAATCCTGTTCTCTACAGCGTGATCCAATTTACATTTATCTTGGTGAATTTACAAAGTGGTGGGTTTATGATCTAGTAAAAATAATGAACAAAAGAAGAATTTAAATGGCCAGTATGAGCTGTGTTTTCCTTTGTTGTCTTCTTCAGTAACCAAAGTATTACAGCCTACAGATTTTAACCTCAGCCTTAAGGATGAGATATCTCTTCAGCCTGGAAACCTGTACTTCTGACATGTAATTGACTTAGAAATCAGGCATTACCATTGAACGTTTTGGCTTGGTTTCTGGTTATCTCTATTACTGGTTCTTTTTTTCCTTAAATTCTCCCTCTGGAGGGCATTAAAACACAGCCTGGGAGTTGGAGACTGAGAAGAAATCATTTGGAAGAGATACTTGTATGAAACTTGCTGCAAATTGTAGGTGCTTTTTGTATAAAATGAAACTGAAAAATTAGTCTAGGTCCACCCTACATAGGAAAGCCCCAAAGCGCCAATTCAGACTTCACTTTCTTAGGGACAAGGAATGCAGCACAGGGTTCAATCTGCATATGCTGTCTAATATATGAGAAATCTTGGAGTCCTGATAGCCTTAATCCCTGCCACAGAAGTGTATAAAATTTCACAGCTAAACTGCCAGAAAAGCCAAGACCACACCAGGAAAGCCGTCTGCTTACAAGAAGATACCTGCCAGGTCTTGTCTGCCAAAGCCTGGGTTAATGAATGAATACACAATATCCCAATCAATCAAACTGGATTTGTCTTTGCCCCAGGTCTAGGTGAGGTCTGGTATGAGGTGACCATATCTGTCAAGCATGCAGTAACTGTGGCCAAGAAACTGTCTGTACATTTATGCATTTATCAAGGCAGATATGAATAAAAATCTTTATTTTTTAACTAAATGTAATATATATGCACACTAGCTGCATGTATCTCTATGTATAGTCATACAAAGGGAGAGAAAGTCATATCTGCAAACACACACTGCCCAATTTAGGTATTACTGTATGCAGATACCTACACACACATAGTTCTTTCCTTTTCCTACTCTCTTGGTTTTTGTTCAAGAAGATTTCAGTCTTACACATACCTTTCAGAACAAGCACTAGGACTGTGATTACATGAAACACCGAAAAAATGTAAACCACAGGTTTCTTTTTTTAACTGTAGTGGAAACTTTGGTTTCTAAAGTTTTAATCCTCCATCACAGACAGTCATTGCTGTCTTTTTTTTTTTCACAAATATGTGTATTTGCATGAGAAAAATAAAGGCATAGTGTGAAAATGAGATAAAAACTTATGTAGTCCTCATAGCCTTGATAGAAATTGCAGGAAATATTTTAATGAGTAGGAATTCAGCCTGACAATGATAGCACTTTGTGGTTGCCCCCCTGCACAGGGCCTAAACTAAGTAGTAAGAGGATCTCATCCAGGGGTGTTAAAAGTTTCTTTGAACCTAGGTGTACTGAAACTGATGAGTAGTCCACACATCCTGGGAACATGCTTTTAGGTGCAAAACGGGGCAGGGTGACTCATAGAGGGGTCTGATAAAAGATAATATGGTCATAGAGTAATCACAGATAAGTCATTGCCTGAGGGATGGGAAGATACCTAAATGAAGTGATAGCCAGATATGCTGATGAGGTATGAAAAAGACCTGACAGTAAAACACCTTCCCATTCTCTCATCCTTCACTAATTCAGATCTATCCTTGTGTCTGTCCTAGCTCCAAGGTGGTCTAATGACACAATACCCAATGGTTCATTGCCAGCCTAGGTTTTAGCAGAAGACAACTGTAGCATAAAGCCTTGGGCATGTAGGACTCCTTGACTAATTCTCATGATGACTTAAAAGTGCCTTGGTTGATGCATGCCTCAGTGGGGCCCTCCTCTAGCCACATAATTGGGTATATAATCCGTATCTTCTTTCAAAATTTAAAGTTACTTTGATCACTTTTATTGCAAGTACAGAGTAAACTGTAACGACATAATCATTTTCGAAATTTAAGTTTGAAGTTTCCACTGTGAAGTGATGGCTGCCAGGACCGAGTTCAGTGCCCCACTCCTTGCTGGGAGTTTGGCTGTCTGGACCCAGGACAATTACAGGTATGGTGTAGATGTCTGTCCTGCAGTCTTAGTGGAGGTCTGTCCCTCCTTAACAGAGAGATGACTTAAGCTCAGGCCCTCTTCTTTGGCCTCTTCCTGAGCTACACTGACTTGGCTTTCTGTCTTGACTTTGGACCTGCCACACCTATATGGACTTCAGGATGAACACTGGACTTTGGTTGAATCAAGCAACCGTTGCTGGATCTGCTCGTTTCTTCTTGCTTGGATGTGGCTGGACTGCCCTCCCACATTGAGGAGGCTACTACCCCACCTCCACTGTTCTTCCTGTTCCTTGACAGTCAAAGAGGGTCTGATCAGGGCTTTCAGTGGAAGACTTTAGGTAAATGCTGAGAACATTTAGAGCTTTGGAGTTATATTCTTTAATTAAAAAAAAAAATCTAAACAATTGCTTCATAGTATACATATAGAGAATGGTTACAATCGTACATGTGCCAGGCAGTGCCTTTGCAGCTATGCTTACTTTTGCACCGAGAATATGGTGCTCTCCAGAGTAAACCTGCTCAGTGGCACAGAGGTTATTTTCAAAGACAGGAAGACTTCCAGGGATCTAGAGAAGTTGTCAAGAAAGGAAAGCAGTATGTGGCTAGACCAGTTTTGCTGACCCTTGAAAATCAAGGTTCAGGTCCTCATGCAGCTACATACATATTGTAGGACCACAAAGTGGTTGCAGACACTTCATACAGTATGAGTCAGCTAAGTGCACATTTCCTGTGCAGCCAGTAGAGGGAAATTTGCACCCCTAAAGATTGAATCATCTTATCTTAACACAACCAGAATCTATTACCTACTTTAGGTGGCTTATGGTCCTTATGAATCATAAAAAGAGTCTAGAAAAGTGTATTAAACTCATCTTTAGACTATGAAAGTTAGATGAGGTGGTTTCTCATCTGTAAAATAAAGGTAATTTCCTGAGCCTATTACATAAGAGGAGGGATGAATAAAGAATATGATAGGTTTGGCTTGTGTGGCCTCCATTATAAAATATACCATAGGTCTTTCTGGAGGAGGTTTGAAATGGGGGAGTATTGTGTATCCAGTGTATTTTGGGTACACAATGGAGATTGTGCACAACATCCAGTTGATTTCACTTGCTGCTCATTTGTTGATTTGTCAAAACTTGATTGACATTGCTTGGGATCCCAAAGCTCCTCTGGAATCTCCTCCAAGTACAATTTCGTATTAAACAGAGGGTCTGTTCTTCCCTTACTATTCAGATGTAACTTCTATTAACATTAATGAGAGTTATACATATGCATCAAAGGGAGAATAGACCCTGAGGGCATCATATGGACGGTCCTTCAATATTCTGTGGCTCTCAGTGGGACTTTGTGCAGTATGGCACACAATGTAATGGGTCCATTGACTTTGTATCACTCTAGGTCACTAGCCCTAATACAATGTTAATAGAAAGCTTCTCATTAAGATCCTAATTATGTGTGTGGTAACAAGACATACACTATATCTTCCATATTACTACTTCTAAACCACTACAGTGCACTACAGTAGGAACAATATAGGAGTGATCATATCAGGTGACCTCTGCTACATGGAAGCAGCACTCATAAATCCTAATCTGTCAAATTCAATCTCTTTTGGCAGCAGAAGGACATTTTAAATCTAGATGCTTCAATCCTGTATCTGAGAAAGAGGCATATTAAAGTAGTGCTGATATAGCTATCAGATCAAATACATTTTCCATGATTCTGCCTAGGATGGATTAAAATGTAGGTCCCTGTGATCAAAGGGCAGTGAATGAAAGCACAAGACTTGTCTCCGTCCTCCGGTTGCATAAACTAAACGTGTTTGCTTCTTTTTTGTTCAGTCTGCAGTGTCTAACACACTACATTTGGGGCTGCAGGGTGATGTTTCCCAAACTACCTGTATTATGTAAATGAACTGCTAAAACAACTGAAGCGTCTGATCATTATCAGTCTGAAAGTGGAACAATCAAAACTATAGAAGCTGAGAAACAGAGCGGTTCCCTGCAATTATCTGTTTTGAAGGAATACACTGATTTGACATTTCTAAGAAGTCAGAGCTGTCTGATTTCATAATATCATTTGTAGAAGTAAAAAAGGCAAGTTAAACATTTGCCTACACACATCATGTTTACATGTTTTCAAAGAACTTCCCCAAAACTTTGCAGTCTCACCTAGCTGTATAGTTTTTTGAGACTTTTTCACGGTATCAGTATTGCAAACAAATTCGGAAACATGTTCCAATTCAGCTTTTTGCTTTTGGGGATCTCTTCATATTTCAGTGCTTCCATATGTTTGTGTGTGTCTTTAATGAATACATAGATGCAGAAAAGAACAAAAAAATTGGTTATTCTTCCATAGGACACATGAATATGGCATTAAGCAAAGCTGGTTTGCCATGTATCCTCAAAACTCCAGGAAGGTGAAATAGATGTAATATGGATTTCTGCAGCGTATCAATTCATTCTGCAGTGAGCTGAGCAAATAATCTGAAATGCATAAATCATGCAATGAATGTATCTTTTCTTCCTGCTCATGAAAAATCCAGAAGCAAATCTTATTTGCAACAAAGAGTTTTGACATTAAAAATATATTAAACTGGGGCTCCTTTTGCAAAATATCTCATGTGCTTTCTATTCTCATGTGATTTTTGCCACATTTCTAAGGACCAGTGCTGATACCTGAACAGATCACAACACTCCGCTTTGAGACCGCTGTCCTCTCTTTACCTGGTATCTTTTTTACAACCAAATTTCTTTCCATCTATACATTGAGAGGTGATATCCATTGACAGGAGTAAAGCATCTCAGTTATTCCTCACACTGTACTTTCCTACCATGCTCTGCTATTTATTTGCTTAGTTACACATATGACTGAGTACCTTGCTGAATGAGGGCCACAAGGAAGAATGTAAATATTTTAAAACCTTTCTGGGTTAATCATGAACAGCTGTCTCCAAATATTCCATACACAGTAATCAAGATGTGTAACTGAGTTATGAGTGCTTCCCTAAGTCACGTGGCATGGTTTTGCTCCTTGGTGTATGGATGATCTCCTATGTAACTACTCATGCATATGAATGTCTGTGTGTGACTTTGAAATTCACTGGCCATGAATTTTCAGAGAATTAAGCTCCACTGTGTGAGTGTTTTGTGAATTTGGAAATGAAAGTAAGAGTGATTGTGGTCCAAGAGGTTGTGCTGATGAGTGCCAAGGAACCTCAGCAAGAGGCTTTTTAGTAAAATCCTCGATCCGTGTTTCCCCCAACCCAGGTGGAGCTGGCCACATGTCAGGGCCTTGGCTTCCAGAGTACAAATGTCTCATTTAGTACAAGCTGTTGTTTCAAAATGCAACTGGAGTAGAGTGAGAGTTTTGAGTGAGTAGTTTTATTTGCCAGTAATGCAACTTCAGATCAATCAAGTACTGAGGAGTGGGTACCTCAGAGAATTTAGGCATCCTTCAGTTTATATACTGAAGCCAGCCTGGGCTTATGTTATGCAGGTGAAAAAACTGATATGATAGTAGGTGTGTTTTTTTGTGTCAGGAAGAGAATTCTTTTCAGATAATTATGCTTAAGGTTAATTTTTTTAAATAACCTGATCAGGACATTTGAGTGATGGGTAGGTGGGCAGTAAAATATTCCTCTGAAACTTGAGAAGTGAGAAGTGTCCACATGTTCAGAAATATTCGTATTTTTCCAGACTGATTTAGCCTTTCTCTTTTTCCAGTGTCCTGGGGAACATGCTGGGAAAGGAGCACAGCTGAAAATGAAATAGAGAACTGCTGCAATTAAATGTAATTTTAAGTGGCATGAAATTAAGCAAACCAAGAATAAGAAAATAAACAGAGCAGTCCCAGATTTTCCTTAGTATAAGTTCTTTGACTTCAGTAGACTTACATGAAAAATATATTTGTACTCCCTCCCTCTCTCTGTCTCTGTGCCTGAATTCTTGATGTCAGCTTAAAAAGGAGAGTGAGAGGGAAAAAAAGAGAGAGGAGAGTATGGAAATTAACGTTTCAGCTTTCAGAAATGTACATTTAATGAAAAGTTTGAAAATAACCAACCTTTCATGGTCCAAAGAATGACTGAAAAAGATCTTCTGTGTTTGCAACCTTGTTGGCAGTCAGGCTGTCTTGGGCAGCAGTAATTTTCAGTCAGAGGATTGCCATAAAAGCCTGAAAACCCACAGAGCTAATAGAAAACAGGCAGAGAAAGTGAAGTCTAACCCAGGAATTCATAAGCAGAGGCTTCCAAGCTCAGTTCAGCTGTGTGAGGTCTGGCTGAGTCACGCACTGCCACAGATTGGACTGGTACATCTAGAATAGCACCAGACTGAAGAACTTGGCCTGTAAAGTCTACGGTTAGACTCCAAACACTTTCCTGGTGAGACCTTATCCAAGGGAGTATTTAGCTAGCAGTCTCCCTGCCTGCTAGGGAGCATCCTTGTTCTTAATTTTCTGCCCTTCTTTGTTTAAGTTCCCATAAATATCGTGGGAATTAATTTGTGCTTGTCCCTGCTCTAAATTGAGGCAGTACAATGCATGATGCATCTTTATGCTTTCAGAGAATTTCTAGTGTGTAAATCAGTCACTGTGGACTGATACTGGCAAACCTTTGGGGAGTGCTACAAGAAGTGGAGTGAAAGAAGACATGCTAGGAAATCAGGGGAAGGACACAGATATGATTGCATTAACATATAAACACAGATTGAGAATAATATCAATGTGAGCCACTTATTAAAAGAAAACCAGTTTGGACAATTGCTTCTAGATTTATTTTCCTTTTCAGCTGTTGAGAAATATTTTAAATTAAACACGATTTCCATGCTGGTAAGCAAGAAAGTTGCTAATGTCATTCAGTGAAGAACCAGATTAGCCTTTTTATTAAAAAGGAAGTTCTAGAAACACTATAGAACTAATTTTTTAAAAAATACATTTCCCCACTATTCTGAGGAAGCCACCATGTACTTTATGGCCTTAATTCTACACTTCTTCCCCTAGCCATACTTGAGGTGAAACAAGTGGCAGGGAGGCTGAATTAGGTTGGATTTTCTTTTCCTCTGTGGTCCCTGACAGTGCTGCACATCTTTCAAGTCTGTTTGCATGGTTTAGGACTCTGAGACCAGTGAAATAAAAGCAAGAGGAAATGGGCAAGCACAACAAAAAAATCACAAAATGTAAACATAGGTGTTTGTGAGCTCAGTTAGGGAAGGCTAAAGGTAAACACTTAACAAGAGTGTTGGAAAGATTATTAAAATAGAAGGTACTTTTGTTTTTAAAATATAGATGAAGTAGAAGAGAATACCAGTAAAATCAAGACAAGATCTATTGTGAGACACCTGCAGATGCGGACAATGAAAGCGCCGTAAAATGCTCTGGGTATGTATGTATTTGTATGTATGGCCAGACTTCGCCAACAAAGATTTGGGCAGGGCTCTCCCCACGTGGGTGTGCCCTTCCAGCCTGCGCAGTGGATTTTTTAGGTGAGGCACAGCGTGCGAAGCGCTGCCCCCCCGTTTAAGTCCTAAGGTCCATTCGCCACAGCCGAGCGAGCTTGGACAGTGACAGTGAAGTCCTCGGGACTGCCTACAGCACCTGGCTCTACCCGGGGCTGACCCTGCTCAGCATCTGAGATCTGACAGAATCGGATGGCAGGGAGGCATTTAACTGCCAGGAGTCGGTCCCCACTGAGGCTTGAATTCAGGTCCTTGGGATTCAGAGTCTAGAGTGCTTTCCTTTACACCATAAGACTGCCTTAAGAATGGAATCACAAATGGGAAAGGGTCATGACTGGGAATAGATATTTCAAGACACACTTGCTCCCTCAAGCAGACAGCATTCTGATCTGATGTGTTTGTCTGGCTCCTACATCTATACTGCTCTGGGGTAAACCTCAGACGCAGACCAGCTCCAATTTTGAGAAAGTTCAGATTCCATTTGCCTTCCCAGCTTCAAACCATCTGCAGCAGCAGAGACTGTCACAGGGAAAACTTAATGCACTCTAGCTACAGGAAAGAGACTTATGTGTGCAACAACTTTCAGAGTTTCAGAAGACCTGAGAATGAAAATTAATATGAAAATTTCTAGTAATATATATTTTTTGTTGATAAATGAGTAGAACTAGAAGCACATAAAAACCATTGAAGGGTGAGCCTATAAAACTGTGGAGGTTCCAGAGATTCACTTTGGATATAACTCTGAAAGTTCAGCTCATATGAATGGAAGCTCTAAAGTACCTGTATCATATTGGAATGGCAGATGCTCTTGGTGATTCTTGTTTTAACCATGGGGTAGGAGGGCCATCTTGGTAGGATTTAGAGTTATTTGGGTGTGTGGAGACACTTCAGCTGCAAAGAATTTCTTAAATATACAGTGCAATGTAAACTGCAGATCTGGACAGTAAAATATGTTTAGAGAGAGCTAATACTGTGCCAGCCTATGGCTCAAGCTGGAACCTATGCTGTTAATTGAATGAGTTTTTATCAGCTTTTACCATCCAGTCATGTGACGATTGTGTATACGTCATGACTTGCAGCTTGCTAACAGAAAGGTGGGAATTTTCTTCTAATTTTCCTTCTTCTAGAGATTAGCCCTATGAAGTTTTTTAACTACAGAAACAGAGTCTGAATCAGTACTGAGGCCTGGGCAAAGATAGTGGGAAAGTGAAGAAGAGTTCCCATTTACCTTCCACTCCCTGTATACACAGGATGGGCACAAACTTCAGCTGTATTTTTAGCTACTAATAGCATGTCCACTATAAGGGAAAATGCCTGGAATGGCTTATTCCATTTACAATGCTACATCAGCTAAGTTATAGATTTTTCTCTCCTCAGGAAGATCCATGGTTAAAAAAAAAAAGAAAATAAAAAACTGCTTAGTCCCTTAACCCTGAAAGTCAAGATATTCACACACAGCATGGGCCAAATCCTGAGGGGCTTTATGACACACTTCTGCTGTACAGGGACGCCAAACACAGGAGGAATCTCCACGCATGCACTGCAGAGAAAATCTCTGTGGCAGCTGTTCTTATTGCCTTGTGGAGGGAAGGGGGAGGAAGTAGGTGTTGTGGGGCCCGAATCAGTAGCTTTGGCCTGCACACAAAAGCTTCAGAGCCAGTGACTGAGCGGGGAGCAATGAGCAGTGTCCACTAGTCCTCAGCCAACAGCCAGCAGCAGCCCAGCAGTGGGCCAGGTCTGTGGTTTGGAGGCCTCTGAGCTCTTGGGACTGAGGATTCCTTTTCCTCAGGCTGGCTGTGCTTCAGGCATCAGACTTTTTCTAGCAGTCTCTACCCTATTTAGAAGGCAACTTTGTCTATGACAGTATTCTTTAATTACATTAAGAAAAAACACTGCAACGTACTCTTTTTTTCCCCTTTACGCACAATTTTTGTCTTTCAGTATATGAAATATCTGTTTGGTGTTTTTCTTGGACTTGCATTTCTGTGGCAGGACAGTAAAGCTGCCTGCAGAAGTCCAGAAACTTTCTTACACTCTGAAGCCTAAGTGGAAGCCTCAGTTGGGCAAGTTTAAAATGAAAAGTTCTGGTGCTCGTTACAATAGCAAAACCTTTTAATAGCACCAGAGAGGCAGGGGAACTTCACCAGATAACTAAATCCATTGATCTCTAATCCTTTGGGCCATACTTACTGTGGAAGAATTGCATGCATGGCTTCAATCCAGAACCGCACGCTGCCAAAAAACGCTTAGTACGTTAGCAGCCAACAAAAATGTAAGAGGTCTGCTCTGCATGTGGGAAACAACATAAAAAGAAGTGGCTTTTTAGCTTAGTCTGACAAACGTTAGCATATAACACTGATATTAAAATGAAATGGCAGAAATTCTCAATCATATCTTGGATGTAGGGGGACTTATATGTGCTAATTAAAAGGGACTGGGTGGCACTTTAGGCTGCTCTGTTGTAAGTTTCTTCTCAAGTATTCTAGTTCAAAACCTTCCTCAGGGAAGAAGCTGCTATTATGTGCATTTCTTGCAGGCTGAAACATTAAAAAGAGAGATCTACTAAAGACAGATGCATTTCCTCCTCTATTTAGACACAAATACAGATGTTATGAATTCATATCAAATATATATCATTCTCTGTCTCTGGTGACTGATCTTAAGGAACTACAAAATCTAGCTAAATATATTTATAGATTTATAGTAGTGTCTATACCCAGATAATTCTTCATGTAGTTCTCTATAAATATCAATTAATAATATACATCAGAGATAGGTCTGTGTTAAATAAAAGTTCATGTTATGCCTTCCAGGTACCACTGACTGTCTCAGAGACTGTAAATGTGGAGATAGTTGGGGTTTTTTGGTTTTGTTTTGTTGTTGTTGTTGTTTTGTTGGTTGGTTGGTTTTGTTTGTTTGTTTGTTTGTTTGTTTAAGATAAGATTTTTAAGTCATACTGACCCTTGTGGTTTTTACTGCATACTGGTACTTTCCACTTTTCAGCTTACCATTATTTTATTTGTGTATGTGTACGCACACATATATTGCATCCCATACACAGCATATAAGCTCTGCATAAATTACCTTTCAGAGCTGTTTTTAAAAAAAATTCTCCATGTGTGTGTCAAAGGACTTACAAAAGAATGGCAGGCAATGTATCAACTGACAAACACACCAAACAGGACAAACATTGCTCTTTGTTTATATCAGGATGACATAAAAAACACATAGATTAGTCAAGTTCTCTGACTACTTACAAGCAACTTCCAGCTTTCTGAGGGCTTGTTCAGCTCTTGTGCCTGTTGAGACCTTCTTCAATTAATCAGAACACCAAATGAGGTTGGCCACAGCTGAGATGAGGTCATAGGCACACCTGATGTCTTCCAGAGATACCCCTTAGTGTGGGACCTGTTCCTATTTGGACCAAGATGCCCTTGCAAAGCCAGACATATTCTTCAGCAAGTATCTCTTAGAAGTCTGTAGCAAACTGGCTACATCATAATACCCAGGATTTGTGACATATTTGGTCTTGAATTTATACAGATAGTAAGACTGGACATGTCTAGATCATATTCTGAACACACATTTTTCACTCAAGTTCCAGCCTATGTTCAAATTCACCTTCTAATTCTATGATGTAGGCAAAAGTCTGTGACTAGGTGTAAGGTGTGAACCATACGCAGGAGTAACCATGGTCTGAGCTATTCTCTGGTGTGTGCCCAAGGCACAGAACAGCCCACTCAGTGGATGGGCAGGACAGCTCATGTGACATGCACAACCTGTGCTTTGTGTCAGCTATCTCATCTTTGGTGCCCTTACAGAAATGGTTTGGAGGTTGCAGGTTTCAAGGAGTGTAGGATTTATTGGTCATATGGGCTTGGATCACCCTGTGACAGAGTGGTTGCACCATGCTGTGATCAAATGTCCAGTGTCCACTTATAGGAATGCACAGAGCTGAGCCAGGGAAAACACCAGACTTTACCCTTCTGCCTCAGCCAAGTTCTCAGGATGTTTTGTAAGGCCTGCTTCAGATGCCTTACTTTGGAAATCCAGCAAAATACACCACAGCTCTGTAGAGTCAGTGAAATCAGGGAGAGGTAAATCACTTGGATCCTCACAGGAGACAATCAACAACTTACAAGCTGGGCTTTTCAGTCAGATTTTTGGTAATGTATCCATAAGTTAGAGAAGAGCCACTAGGCACTGTTGAAAAACACGTCATCTGTCTCAATGTGCTTGGAATTAAAGACAGTTCACAGAGCAAAAGTAAGCTATTAATATCCTGTACTCATAATGGCAACATTACTTTGTTGGTTTTTTTTCTAGTACTTAAAACCCTACAATAATCTCCAGTCCTAATTCTACCAGATCCCTTTCTTCTGGTTCACAATAATGAGATATTACAATATCCTCTGGAAGACAGAGGCACTGACAGAATGCACTCCAGCACTGCATGTTCTACCATACCAGAGCACAATGGGACACCATTACTGGGAACCAAGTCTGTTCAATCTTGTTATGTCCTTCCAGAGCCAAATCCTGCTTGACTTACTCATGTAAAAATCCTATTGAATTCAGTGGGCATTTTGCCTGAGAGGGGAGCAGTGAAGAGCCCTCCCTGTTATTTTCCAGGCTTTTCCCTGAAGAGATGCCTGAGCATTCAAGATGTTGAGTTTTACTGCTGGGTGGCACAGGACCATGTATCTTCTCAGGAGAGCTCCTGTAATCCCCAGGACAAATTAATCAGGTACTTAAGAAACTCTGATTTCTGATGAGTTTTGTATTTTCAGTTTTGTTTTGTTGATCCATTAAAGCAAAGCATCAAATGCTTCAATTTAAAAACTCTTCAGATATCAGCAAGTTTTTTATTTAGTTTAAATAATGAAATTATACTAGTTGTTTGTGAAAGAACATCTGAAAACAACAGAGAAACATTTCATCTGTTCACCCAAAAGTTGTTAATGGCCAAGAGAGTTTTCTTGACACAGCAGCACTATAGTTTGCATTATAGTCCTTCAGACTAATTTCCCCTGCCCAGATTATGATGGGCTCTTGCTCCAAACAGAGCAAGAGGTAACTTAGATGGGGGTAAAACCCCTCAAAAAGCAACAATGAAAACAAACAAATAAACAAACAAATAACATCCCCACCCCCACCTTTAAAAAGCATTAGTACCTTCTATCTAACTACTGAAAACCCAGGGTATTTTCATTTTCTTCTGACTATTTAATCTATGAAGTTCGCATTACTTGTTTAATCAGTTATTACTGTCCTTAAAAAATACAAATGAACTTCTTAATATATGAACAGTACCTAGATAATGACCCATCAACCCTTCCATTTTGAACCCCAAGATCTGACCTATTGAATACACATTTATTTTGTATGATATGATTTTTTGTCAAATTTTGGACAGAGTTCCAGACATGAAGTTCCAAATTAGACAATAGTCTTGACATATTTGAGTGAATAATTGATGACCAACCCTCAAGAACATTTGGATATTTTCACATGGAGGTTTCAGTAAAATTAGTGATAAAATCATATTTTTGATTCTATTTAAAACTTAATCCAAGGATTAAAATGGTAAATTTGTCACTCAGCTACACTTTTTGCAGCTCATTTCTTTTTGTGATTTTACAATGATTTCCAGGCACTTGGTGCCTGTTGCTCACCCAAGAATCTTAACAGTAGCAGCCAGCCATAAATCTGTTTCTTTTCCCAATAGCCATAAGAGTTTAAAGTCAGTAAATCCTCCTTCAAAGATATTAAGGACTCTTTCGGAAGGTCAAGTCACCATCTGTAGACATATTGTTGATGCATTTTTCAGTTCATGTTACTAAAGAAATAGTGAATTGTTATCACCATTTGATTATACTCTCCCCTCCCCTTCTCCCTCCTCCTCATCCAATAAAACAGGATAAATATATATTGGTTTTGAGGGGAAATTTGGGTGAAAATTTCCTATAACAGATCAGTTCCTTAGGATGTGAGTCCATCTTTTCCTTGAACTAAATATCCTTCAGCTGGTTCTGTGAAGAATTGTGACACATATACAGAGTCAACAGGAGTGCCCTTCTTGGAAGATTAATGAATAAATTATATAAATTTCTTCTGTTTGAGAGAATGGTTGCAGCAGTAATAATTAATTAACATGAACTTATATAAAGGAGATATGTATCATGGCATTATACCTGTATTTGTATAAAGTATTTCTTTTTATGGGAAATGGGGTATTATTGCCAACAATATTCATAAACAAGGAAAATAAGAGAAGGATGTCATCTTCACTAAGCTTCCTCAAATTAACTTTGTGACATTCAAACTCCACAAGTAACATAATAACAACTTACTACATCTTTTTTATTATTAATTTTATTGTTATTTTGGATCCCATTTTCCTTAAGTAACCATACAAGGGGGAGATATTTACATCAAAATTATTCAGCAGTGTTTCAGAGACTTTAAAGAACACAGAAGAAATTCTTAGCATCACATTTATTTAAGATGTGTCTCTATTTTCCTCCAAAACTGAATGTAGTATATTTCATCACACTATTGAGAAAAACCAAATTTCTCATGGACTTTGGAGGTCATGGAAAATTTCTAACTATAAGTTGGATGGGCTTCTGAGTGATCTCAAGCACTGATCAGCATGGCTACCCCATGAGTAACCTTAACTGGTAAGAGGAGCAACTCCAGCATACTTTTAGACTGACTAAAATGCACTTGGCTGACATGCTTGGCTGGCATAGCTAATCAGGAATTAAGCTGTTGAGGCACTCAAAACACACCTCGAACACAAAATGTAGGTGCCACCATAGGACATGTTCACATAGGACAGCAAGATGTAGTGATACGTGCCTTAACCTTGGCTATATTGTGATGCTCTTGATGGATAGAAAAAGGTCATGTATGCTGGAAAACATGACTTGATTTTGCTGGGTGGACACTCCCTCACTAGCTTTGTAGACGCAGCAGCATCTGCACAAGGCCATTTTCAGAGCCATTTCTACAGCTCTGTTTGATACAGTTCTTGGTTCCAACTGAAGTAAACAGCTCACTGAAATGATGGAGAAAAAGTTACTTCACCTTCATTTTTCTAAAGAATTTACAGTAGCAATATTTTGTATCAGTAGAGCTCTTAGATGTGTTTTAGTCTAATACACCAATGCCAGCTGTATGTACATCTCTTCCATTAAACAGTAAAGTAAATCCTAACCCCAGGCTGGTATCCTTAATTTCCACCAGGGAGGATCATAATAGGTTCTTCATCTTTGTGTTTGTATGTTTGTTTGTTTGTTTGTTTTCCCCTTAAACTGGCGACAGAGTTATTTTGCAACTTAACAAGTCTGCAAATTATTCTCATTTCCATTGGGGTATTACCCCTTACTCAGCTGATATAACTAATGTCAAGTACAAAACACTTTAGCAGGGTAAGGTTTGTATATTCAGAAAGCTAGACCAATGCACCAAAGTAACTTCTGGCAGTAGTTAAACAGCTCTATTACTGAACTTTGTGAAAGTAGGATTGTTGAGTTGAACTATTAGGTGTTGAAGTGTAGAGCAAGAAGAGACATCTTTTGTGTGATAATTGAAATAATTTCAATTAATTTCCTTCTTGGTTGGACAGAAACATGTTTTCAATAGTAAAGAAATCTTGAGGGAATCCATTGACCTAACCAGTCATATAATGCAAGAAGTCAATGGACAAAAATTATATTCATCTTCAGTTTATAATAGCATTTTCTTTTCACAGAACTAAAACCATACAAAGGCAAAGTATATTATGAGAGCAACTGCTACTCTGGTAGTTACACGACCTTTGTTTTATGTGACAATTAATGGGTTGGTGGAAAAATAAAATTAAAATAACCACAATTTTTTATGCTAAGATAATAAATTATAAATTATGAAAGTCTAAGGCACTAAGCAACTTGTAAGCAACACCCCTGTCTCTTAGCAACGAGCCATGGAAAGCAGCTTGTTGATACGAATAGAGCAGACAGGATTGTTTTGCAATGATTACCACCAAGGAACTAAGAACAACATTTTAACACCTGCCTCAGGGCACTTCTGCACCTAGCTATCCATCTCTCCAGTGGCCCACAAAGCCTGGGCTGGATGCCAAGCGGCTTCTGAGTCCTGCCTCCTTCCCAGAGCTGGCCCACTGCAACAAAAAGGACCCCAGAGGAAAGATCAAAGAGGTAGAGTTCAGGTGTGTTGCACACTTGTGCCAGTTTCTATTTCTTTAAATGCTTTTTTACAAAAAATTGCGTGATCATTAGTGTAAATGTTTATTTTCTCTCTCTCTCTGCCCCTTTAGTGTTGTGTGTCTAATCTATAGTTAGTATTATGAATGAATACAGACAAGCATTTGATATGAAGCCAACATGTTTTTTTTTTTTACTGTAGTTTTATTCTTAAATACTCAGCATTAAGAGTTAGAGCAATGGCACAAATAGCAGCACCAAGTTTTTGTTTTGCCATTGTGCTGGTTTCAAAAACATACAAAGACAATATTTCCAGAAATAAAGTGGCTGCTAAGTCCCTGAACTAACATTAGAGGTGGCTCATTCATTCTCTCAGGTAGAACATTACAATAATGAAGGGAAGCTGTACAGAAGGATAGTAAAAGTTAAGGGAAAAAAGGGTGATGTGAAATCCAGGTAGATGAGCAAAAAATCTTGGGAGAGGAGCAAAAACAAAAGAAATGAAGAGAAGTGAAGGAGAAGAAATAAAACTGATGTGAAAATAAGAAGAGCGTGAAAAAAAAAAGATAGAAATGGGACAGTGGAGAAATAGAAAAGAGAAAGAAAATATTATGAAGACGCACATAATGCTTTGCTGTTAGCAGAAGTAATTTCCCTTGCAGAAAAGAGTGCAGGGAGAACAGCTAAAAGGAGAATTTAATTCTGATCTGCTGGAAATCCATCATTGACTCATAAGACCTGGCAATTCTTCCAGTCCACTCTAAGCCCTAAGTGAGTTGCAGTACTGATCAAAGCCTACAGGCCAGCTTAGCCTGTAACCCCATCTATCTCCACATTATACCTGAATTTATTAAGTAATGCAACTGTGCTAAGCACGTTTCTATCAACACAGCTTTCCTGCTGCTGGTTGGACTGCACATATGCCAAACTTTTTTTTCTAGTCTGGACCAAACTGCCTTGTATTTACTAAAGATGAAGTTGAAGTGGAATACATATTTTTTGCATTAGGCATTTAATTGGAGGCCAGAGTCCCATTGCAGAAAGCCAGGTTTTTGTTATTTCTTATTTTAATTCCATATCAGGAACAGACTGATTAAAACTCAATTTGCTAAATATAACTACTACCATTGCTTCATAGGCACATTAAACAAACGCATGTGTTGATCTACCTCAAGAAAGTATCTGTTTTGCCTGACAGAAAATCCTGAAGGATTTGGACATTGTGTCGTTTACACCATTAAGGCTTACCAGGCAAAAGTGGGCTTTCCCCTTCACTTTTCTTTTGGGTGATTGAATATGAAGTCCAGCTCACTGCACATCCTTATGTGAGATAGTTTAACACGGTACCTCGAGGCTTTGTGGTCCCAGAATGCAGTGCAGCTCACTGGCAGTAGTTCAGTTGAAGACTAAACATTTGGCTCAGTGACAGCAGAGCTGCCAAGAGTTGGCAACAAGAGACTCACAGGGAAGCAGCAGGCTGCTAAACCCTTTCACATTTTTAATTAGATCCACACACCCATGTCTTTGAGCTATCATAAATATACAGATGACATAGAGAGCATTATTTGGGGTAAGGGGGGGGAAATAAAGAAAAGAAAACTGTACTGTGATATCTCTTACCTTATTAAA
>VWZD01002983.1:18907-124186 GCA_013396695.1 Sakesphorus luctuosus
GGGGGGGGAAGGGAGGGGTTGTGACATTAAACTCAGATAAAAGTCTCTCCCTGCCTGCAGTTGAATTCACCCTGCACATTGAAGATGTGGGGTCCTGAGATGACTGACATGTCGCCTTAGCTGCAATAGCATCACCAGAAGAGGGCATTATTGGCAGCAATTCCAGTGTGTAATTTCCCAGAAGAGCTATATATTGAAGCCCTAAGTATTCTTAAGTATGAATCTTGCTATGATGTTGTTCTTAAAAATATTTGGTTTGTTGGGGCTTTTTCCGTTTGCACTGTTGTTACTACTTTCTAAGCACACCTTGATATATTCAAAACACTTTCATTTATTTTTTTTTATTAATTTCTGAAAAGACATTTTCCCAGTTCAGTTCTTCCAAATCTTTTTTTCTTTCTGACTCTCATGTTCCGCTCCTTCCTTCAAAATAATGATAAGGCTTGGTTGGGTGTTTAATTTAATTCAATTCCTTTTTTTATTAACTATTACACAGAACAATTCCCCTGCCACTCATCACTTTATTCATCTGACACTGTTGAGATCTACAGCAATAAAGACATAGATCAAATATATTTTATATTGGCAATTGACATCATCGTATAGGACAGTCCAATCCAAAGGGTTAAAAGATCTCTTCTTCTGACCACGGATAGTGACACACAAAGTATTGTGTATTATTTCTTTTGTTGTAATGTCTTAACATTTTATTCAGTATAAAATCTGTAGCTGTATCTTCAACCTGCAGTATAAAAACGTGTAAGAAGGATATTTGCAAATGGCCTGGAAGATCTAGGCTTTTCTTCTTGTATTTCTCCCAGTTTTAAAGAAAATCTAATAATGAAACAAAATCCTTGAAATGCTTTAGGGGGGAAAAGGAATCACATGTTGTCCTGCCTGCAAGCACAAATTTTATAAATAGACACTACAGCAAACATCAAAGAAATTGCTGTGCAGAGAAACCAACAAATCATGTATATTTTACATTGCCCATTTATTCCAAACTGTGTTAGCCACACACTGGCAGTTAACTCTGAATGTGCAAACCACAGTCTCTCCATTCTGGATGTTTGGATAATTGTTTGTGTCATCCTTGCTTTCTTTTTCTGTATAAGTTAGACTTGGCCATATCTTACTCTCCTTGACTTTTTTCCTCTGTAGTCCATCACAAACTGAGGGGCACAGAGTGACCCAGTACTTTAATTTGTTTCTGAGCCTTTGGCAGGTCCTTGGTACACTTTTCAGCCCACAGGATCTGCGACGATTACCAGCAAATCTGCTCTAATTCTCATGTCTCCAAGGTGCTTTATTTCTCCCTTCGTATGGACTCAGGTCTGCCCCAAAGAGCTGAATGTATAGGAAGTACCTCTTACAAATGGAGACAGGAACAGGGTCTAAAGAGCAAGTTGGCCCTTGGGCTATGAAGAAGGAAGTCTGCTTGAGGTAGTTCCCTTCTCAGTAGGTAAGGGAAATGGTCAGTTTTGACCTCTCTCGTCTTGCTTTTCTTTACTCCTTATGACCACCATAGTATTCTTGCAAAATGCTTTGAAGCTTCACAGGGCAGGCAAAGGGAAAGGAAGTATCCCCAAATCTTGCCAGAGCCTCAGTTACTAGGAGACATTTCATTGGCAAATTTAGTTGGAGGCAGACTGGGCCACTACAGATCTTCACACCATAAAGTTGTGAAGCTAGGCATGTCAAGGCTTTTAAATCATTGTGTGGGGCATTTTTAAAAAATTGGTAAAATGATGAGCAAAACAAGACTACTGTCTTGCTTTGGACTACCAGCATAAAAATGAATGAATAAAAATAAAAAAAAGAATAATAATTAAAGTAATTGATTTTCATATCAGTTTGCTGTTGCTAGTAATGAGACACCCTTCTTAGAGGCAGATTTTACAACAACTATTTATGTTAAAGTGAAAAAGAAATTTAAAAAAAGGAAAGAACAAAAAAAGATTTTGCAAAACGATGATTAAAGAACCTGACCAGAGAATTAACCCCAGATTTTATAATAAACTGCCACATGACAGAAGCTCAAGAACATTTCACAGGTACAGACACAGAAAAGCCATCAGCTAATAACAGTGCTAATAATAGTACTAATATTACTCTTTCTCATTATTAGCTATGTTATAAAACAGTTTTCTTTGATAGCAAAACCATATTGTTAATATATTCTGTGTGAGTTGTATCAGGATTAAGTAAGCAAGTTTCAACGTAATTAGTACAAGTGATCTTGTACCTCAGTTAGATGTATCTTATCTGGAAGAAGGATTTTTAAAGATATGTATTCTTTAATGAAGTCTGCGCTTTAGTTTATCAGACATTCAAAAGAAGGAGTGGTGCCTCTTTTCTTGCCTCTCAATCTCTTTCTTCCTTACTTTCCTCTGCAAGGCACCTATCTTGATACTAACCAGCCCCAAGCATGTTTAGTGTAACTGTCCAATGGTGGTAAATACCTGCACTGATTCATTAAAATTCTTGTTCAGATCTGATCAAAACCTGGATGTCAAATCTGCGGTCTGCCCATGCAGGCTTTCCTGCACCAACCTTTTTCAGACCTGCCAAGTTACCAGGCCTCTGGCTATTAACAATGTTGTTCACAGATTTCAGCAGAAAAATGGACAAGTGGGAATCAAGGATGGAAAATCCTGTTTAAATCATCTACTCCATCTCCATGTCACTGCTGGAAACTTTGCTAAATTTACAGACTTTGCTGTCATCAGTGCTAAAAGAGGTTTCTGTGTACAGTCTTTGATACATCAGATCCATGCAGCAAGCTGTTAAGAAAGATGAGGTAGCTGGGTGTGTTTTTGACCTTTCCAGAATGAGTTGTGCCTCTGTGGGTATAGAAAGACCTAAACCAGAGTTCATGCACATTGGTGCATGAATATTTCCATCAACTCCAGTGAACCTTAGGACAGCCCTGAGGGGAAGGGAACCAAGAATGAGCGCTTGTGTTTGTTCCCACCACCACCATCCCACGCTTACATACCCAGAGTGAAGTAAGACTGTGTAGACCTGGGCTTGGATTGTTCTTTTGCAGGCAGATGGGAGAGAAATTACTCTGCTGATGTTTTGAACTGTTTAGGCACAAGATATCCCTCAAAACTGAAGCTAGATACTATAGCACAGTGCTTCCTCTCAACACCGTTCCCTGCAGAGATCATTTGCCTGAGCGTGATATAAGACATTGTCAGTAAACTGTAAGTGAAATGAAGACATTCTAATGCCCAAGCACAGCTCAATTTCAGTGTTCCCCCTTTTAGGCACTGAAAATGAAAGTTAGGAGAAAACAAAAGTGTTCTTTTGTGCCACCATAAATCCGGTTTCGAGAGTCTCTGCTTTGGCTCAGTCTTTCTTGGATGCTTTTACTTACAGAATGACTGAAGGACAGGTTTGGCTCGTCCTCCTTTTAGTCCAGCTCACTCTCCTTATATCCCAGCTAGCAAGCAGCCTATATGCCAGATCTTGTGATGGCAGCATTCAGCAGGGAGCACAGCACAGAGAATGTACCTGAGAGAGCATTACCAAGCACTGCTTGGTCCAGTTACACTGGAGAGGTGAGGTTTGTGATCTGGCAAACTAGGCAATTGCAACTGTAACTCATACCTGTCCACAATTTCCATGGTTGGGCTGGCCCACTGTAATGTTTTACTAAGTTGTTGGAAAGACTTTTTGGCTCTGAAAAACATGTTTCAATCATGTTTATTTCCCTTTGCTGCTCCACCTAAAGAGGTATGTCCAGGATGTATTTATTTTAAAGTAAAGAGACAGCTTTCATAGTCTCTTTCATCTTTTAATGAGACACAAAAAACATACTGCTAAATCAACAGCACTGAATCCAATTAAAATATATGAAAAATGATATCTGGTTTACTGTCAGACTTTGCAGATGCCTTGCATCTTACAGACAAAAAAGAATCCTATACACTTGCTTGTCAAAATAAAATAATTTAAATATTAACTTTTTTTTGGCTTGTTGTTTAAAAAAACCATGTTTTTTAATTGCTAACATATATTCATATTGTCCTCATTTCTGTCAGCAAAATAGTTCTAAACAGCCTCATTTTAGCAAGCAAATTTATTACAGTTATAAATAAAGTGATTATGTTAGCAGCTGTAAACTGTTCCAATATACACTGTAACTATTCCTCCAGTAAAGGTTCTAAATACACCATTTTGTGCATTACATGCTATAAGCATCTGTTAGTCCAGGGTTAGGAAGACTACTTTACCTTAAACCAGCTTTAACAAAGCCAAAAGATAAACTTACTACCACAGAAGTCACAATAACAAAACTCCATTCAGTTCAATTGTAACTAAACAAATAAAATGGACACCAGAAGCTTGCTTCTTGATGCAAGCAAGAAACACCCTGCCCCCATCCTTCTGCAAAATCCTCTCATCGCTAACATTAAAAATCAGGAAATAATTTCAGGGACTTTCCTGCAATAAGCATAGAGTTTTGAAAATACAATCTAGGTGATGTGTGGGTTGGGGTTTTTTGTTTGTTTGTTAGGTTTTTTCTTCCAGTCAGAAGTACTGCAAAAGATTTATTTATTATGCCCTTATTTAAGCAGGAATATCTGATTTCCAACTTCCCCTTTGTTTCATCCTGAAGATAGTATTGGTAGTCTGAAGGCTGAGAGGGAAAAATCCCAAATCTTGTTGCAGTTATTGTGAATTTTGTCTCTGACTTCAGAGAAGCCAAGATTCCTCCCTCAGTAGTCCCTTGTTTATAGATCACAGAGTCACCTTAGACCTTTTGGCCACAAAATTGCACTGGAAACTTTTATTTAATTTTCTTCCCTTTCTTCTCTCCTTGCCCTGCTTCATACCCTTCTTTTAATGAGAGTTTAGAAGGGTGTAAGAGCAGAGTCAGTCATCAAGGACAGGGCTTGCAAGTTTAGAGAAGGAAGCACTGCTCTTTATCAGAAATGTATCTGTGGATTAAATGTAGTGGGATTCATAGAAGTCTGTCAGGACAAGCTTAGTTCAGCCTGTGTCAGCCTTTTCGCTACTAGAAAACTTTCTTACAGATCACTCCACTTCCAGTTCCAGATATCCTACAAAACTAAAGCTGAGCTCACGCCTGTGCTACCACACAGACACCACTGACTGCTGCACAGAACTCATTGCCAAAATGAAGGAGCAGAAGCATGCAAAGTAATCATTGAAGCAACTATGCATTTAAAATTTAGGCTGTTTTCTACTAACAAGTAGGAATAACATCCCATCTCACTTCCATCCAGAAGGCAGTAATACTGCCAGCTTAACTTCCTAAGATTTCTTTTCAGCCATGAACCACAGAATACTGAAACTGACAGGAATTTTTCCTCTTCCAAACAGTGTTTTACAAAGGGCAGCTGCAAGACTTCTCCCACCCACACCCAGAGCAAGGTTCCCTGGTTTATGAAATGCCCATAACGAGTGAAAATGTTTTCATTCCTTCCTTCCCTGGCAAAGTCCCAGGTGCAAGCAGCAACAAGCACAGGAAGCCTGATACATAATCCCCCGAGCCTGACTCCAGCATTCTTTGCTCCTCACATGACAAATCAGATACTTGGTCAAAAGATCTCTGACAATGCTGTTGTTCCTCCAATATCAAGGTAGCCTGATTTTGTAGGGAAAAGCCAGAGTTGTTTGTTACTGCCTTATCTATCTGCCCTCAATTACATCTAGACATTTACTATATTAATCACCTGTCTTTGCTTCATTTCAATGTTTTCATCTCTAAATACAAAAAAATCTTTTCATAGACAGATACTTTCTCCGAACAAAGTTAACACCATTTTTTCTATTAAAATGAATCATACTGTGTCCAGTTTTCATAGAAATTGTGCCTTGGCTGAATCTAAGGCAAGAAGCATTAACGACCCTCCAGCAACCCATCAATTTCAGAGATTCTGAAATTATTAAACCTGAAGTGAGAGCAGGTTGAGAGTGTCAGCCTAACTCAAACTGCCCTATTTACCTGTGTCACCTTCTAAAGAAACCAGACACGGAGTTACACATTCTCATTTGAATTTGAAAGTACCATGCACCATGTTTTGTTTCTCATCCTTTTTTTCTCATTTCCCTCATGTCTCCTAGGTCCAGGTCTGCCCTTTTGTTTTATTACACAGGACAATAACCTGGTCAAGAGATAAACTGGACTCTAGTTCCAACTTTTCATTGTCCTTCTTAATGTCTTTAGGAAATCACTTTACCTCCCTTCCCTTCTGAGTCCAGTTTCGCTCCTTACTTGCAAATAGAGAAAAGATTCTATCTTTCTCTCCATGTTTGCCTGATGCATCCTATCGGGATGCTGGTGGAAAAGGTAAAACAGCTGCTGTATAGTTTCAATAAATTATTATATCACCCTTAATCCATGCAGTGCTATTAATGTTGGGGCAATATTGAATTAGTCAATGCTCCTTTTGTATCAGTGTTCTAATGATGAGGGAACATTTTTTTCTTTCTCATCTAGTTTGTGTGCATGAAATTTAAAGAGCCCTAAACATACTCATTGCAATGTGGAAAATTCAGTCAGGAATTTTACTAGGTCCTATTCCAGGGAAAGGAGGTCACTGGTAATATATAACATATCATGAAGAAATACAAACAACTCACTAGGCTTCTTCCTGTCTTTTCTTCCCCAAGGGTTGATGATCACTCCACAGGCCATTTCAGTGTCTGTTTGTGTTGAAAAAAGTGTGTGTAACTGTGACCTAGGTGAATAATATGGTAATATTTTAACCCCAAATGTGATGCAGCATTGAAAGCATCTGACAAGAGGCAGATGCCATAATGTTGATGCCACCACCACTGCAGCTGTGAGGAGCAGAAAGGCTGCTGTTTTCATTATCTAGTCAATTCATTAATAATAAAGGTGGAGAACAACTGGTCAACACCTTGTATGGTCACCTCCACGGTGAATTCTAATAAGCAAATATTGGATCAGTCTGTGGCTTTCAGCACTGCACAGTCAGGCCATCTAAATGTGCCAGCTTCTGTCATGACTTCAGTAGTATTGCCTGCTGACAGAGGGGTGCTGCTGAGACAAGCATAACTGGAAGCGAGGGATAATGAAGATGCCCTGTTTTTAGGAGCTGTACCACTTTCAAGGGAAGTTTGTTTCTCCCAGGACAAAAGGTACTGCTGAACTGGCTAATAGGAGGAGGAGTATTACATGATGATGGATGTGTGAAAATGACACACCAAAACAAAACAGCACACCCCATTTCTTCCCTAGGGCAGAGAGTGGAAGAACAAACCACATGTGACAATGTCAGTCATGTTTCTTAATGGACTGCTCTGGGACTTTCAGATACTAGAGTGATGTGGACAGCATAAGAACCTGTTTGGGACTGCACAGCATAGTAGGAAAACTGTGAAAACTTGGAGGTCATGCTCCAGATTTTTAGAAGACAGACTGGAAAATCTCTATTTCATATTTTTTTGCATGGTAATTTTTTTACCTGAATGTCCTCTATGTGGTTTCTATAGAAAATTTGTGGGAAATGGTGGGATTTATGAGAAATGAGTCTTGAATTATTTAAACCTGAAAGAAGAAAAAAAGTACAATTATTGTCATAATGTGTCATTTCTATATTTTCTAAATGAAAACTGAAGTGTCCTATTTAGTGATAATTTTCTTGTTTGGGATGTTAATAATTTTAATACTAACAATATAAAGAATTTAAGAGACAAAAAAAATTATGCTGAAACTGTTGAAGTAAAAGTGTTGATTAACATCCAGACATTTTTACATCAAAATTATTTTAGAACCCCTTTTATATTTCTGTTCTTATTCCCTATTTAATCTTATCTTGATTAGGAAAATCATTTCTTATCCTATTTGCCTCCAGACTCTCCATTCTTGTGCCTCTGTAGATAATGTAGAAAGTCACTGTAAAGACATCTACATGGATTCTAAGGTATTTGAAGTCTTTTTTTATAGCAGAGCCATCCTCCACCATCATGTTTTGATTTATTAGAGCAGTGCACTGCATTTAAAAGTAGGCTGAATATCTACCAATTTTTTTGGACCAGGGTTTGGACAGCAAATGACAGAAAAAAATGACTAAACAAAATCACACTCTAGGTTTTTCACAAACATGAGAAGAATTATCTAAAATTCATCTCTGCTTTTAATAAGGAAACTGTGTACACAAACATGTACTGTCTTTTTACAGTCATATTTAAAATTTGAGGAAACCAGCATAAAATGGAAGACATATATAATATCTAACTGCACAATTTTCAAGTAGGAAAATCACAAAAGAAAACTCAGCCAAGGTTCAATTGATATGTAAAGTCAATGGTAAATAGTTTTATAACAATTTCATATTGTTCTTTCATCTTGTTCTTCTACTCCTCAAACTCAAACCATGAATAAAAAATAAGGGACAAAAACGCAAACTGACAAGTGATAAACAAATAGAGTAAATAACAGAACACACATATCCAGGTGCCTATGTGTTTTCAAGTCTCTTGAATAAGGCTTTTAAAGGGATAGAAAAAGTTAAAGTTTTAGAATAGCATAGCATATGAGTTTCTGGACACAAAAAGGAGAAGAAAATGAAGGAAAAGCTGGATATTTGCAGTAAAACATTAACCACATTCCTTCCAATAAAATTTATCTAAAGGAAAATGTGTAAGAAACCAAGCACAGAGATATAACTTGCCTTGAAATTGTAAAGGCTACATCTAAAAACACATATTATCTATTCAAAATACACTGATGTTATCCACCACCTCCATGGTATTTACAATCCTTTTTTCTCTTTTCTTCTGTCATTTTATTTTGGACTCATGGTTTTTCCCAGTCTTCAGTCCTCGACTAAGAAAAAAACAAAAATACCAAAAAACCTCCTAAAATCTTACAAAGCTGAAAATGCCTATTCAACCACCTTCAGCCTTATATGAACCTTTCAGCAATTTACTGGAAGAATAAAGAGTCAGGCAATCTTTAAAGCATCTTAATTGTTCTCTGAGTGTAATAGAACCCTCAGGAGACATGACCCTAAGTTGGCTGTAAATCACACCGGATTCCATGGACTATGCTGTTTCCCCCTGTCTATGGTACTTAGATGATATTGAAGAAGATTATTAAATCACATTCATACTTATTTTTCAAACAGACCTTGTAAATTCATTTCTTTTTTTCCTATCTTTTTCCAAAGAAATGTAGGAAGTGGATATGAAAATGGCAGGTGAGCAAATGGTTTCTTAGAAATGAAAAGGAGGAGAGAAAACAGTAATTAATCTACCGTGGCTCTTACAATTTTTTTTTCCTAGAAGCCCTAGTCAATCAATCGTCTTCCAATCTGTCTACCCTTTAACCACCAGTATATCATCCATTCATCCACAAACTCATTTACCAGTGGTCTCCACTCCTTTCCTGAATTAAAACTCTGACAACCTGAAATGGTTCAAAATCTTCCTCCAAGTTATTCCAAACAGCTTCTCAGAAACCTCATGCACACACCTATCCTCCAGGCTGAAACCACTGCTCTCCTCATTTAACCTTGCCAGAGCTCAGCACCACACCCTTGGCTCTGGTCCGGCACTGCAACCACCTTCTCTGTCTCCAACACAGGAGCACACCAGCCTGCTGTCCTCTAATACAAATAACCAACTCTTAGACTCAGATTTTTTTTTTTTGTTTTGTGAGACAGACCTTACTGAATTTAAAAGAAATCATCTACTGTCAGCCCATAATCCTGTCTACAATTAGCACTGAGAAATCAGGAGTACATAGAACAGAAAGAAAGAACTGAACATCCCAAACTTTTCTCCTGTAGGGAACAAAGAAAACTACCCTACCAAAATTTGCCTTTCCTCTTCCTTACATTTGTAGATATAAGGCAAGGGTTTGGTTTTTGTTTGTTTTTCTTTTTTTTTGTTGTTTTTTTTTGTTTTTTTTCCAGATGATAGATCCTTCAAGGGATGATTCAATTCCAGACCTGAAAGTATTGGCCTGTTATACTACCCCCCAAACCACACCAACAAGGTAATGGCTGTCACTCAGGTTCGCAAACCCACAGTAATCATCTGCCACTCTTCTACTCTGCACACAATACACATACCCTCTCTGTCCACATCAGTAGCTTAAGTGGGATCACCCACAAGCCAGACCTAGAACAATCAACCAGTCCCAAGCAAAAATAATTGTGTTTATAAAGCTGTATGCAAATAGATTTATGGACAAACCTGGGGCTAAATTCTTCATGCACACTCTTGCCTGTGGAAACATTTTCTGGGAAGCTGAGTTGGGAGATGGTGAAAATCCCAAGCATTAATTACATTTAAACATAAGAAGAGCTTTTCAACCTTTAGGCTGATCAAACATTGGAATCAGATACCCAGAGAGTCAGTGTAGTCTCCATCTTTGGAGGTGTAATAGGGTGGGTTCTACAGTTGCTGGAAAAGTGAGGCTGAGCACCATAGAGAGTTCAGAAAAACAGTATCTTTATTAACAGAAGTGACCGAATAGCAGGAACCCAAAGAGAAGGGAGAGGAAGGAGGGAGACTAAAGCACTAAGTCCAAACGTGTAAGCACCCCAGTCACCAGAGTTCCTCATCTAAGGTTGTCTTACCAACTCAGAACAGTCCCCCGAAGGCAGAGGCTACGTCTTCTAAGCATTGGCAGGCAGCAAGCATCCCTGCTGTCTTTTTGGGGAAAGAATCATGAACGCCAAGAGCACAAGCCCTCTTACCTTTTATTGAGCCTGCTAAGACGTTTGCCTGGGGAGTTGAGGCCACCACCCCCTCACGAAGAGATCACAAACCCTGCGGTTCTCTCTCTCCCTCTCTTCCACCTTGCCTTCTCCCCGTCCACTCTCCTCCTAAGGCTGTCAAACCAATAGGAGAGACTCAAGTAACTTTAGTTTATGAGAAGTCTGTCTGCAAGGACAAAACCTTCACTGTATCAACTTTTGTTCCCTAGAACTTGGCAGGAAAAGGAAAAACCTTTTCACAGGTGTCATTGGCAAAAACACAGACCAAAATGTCAACAGTTTTAATTCCCAACACAGGAAATGTTCAAGCCTCAAATGGACATGGTTCTGGGCAACTTGTTCTAGTCGATCCTGCTCTGAAATGGTGTTTGGACTATCTGACCTCCAGTGATCCCTGCAAACCTCAACCACTCTGTTATTTTTGGTTCTGTGGATGACGTTTTTACTGTCTTACTTTAGTACTTTCTCAAGGGCAAATACGTCTGTGATGAGGACAGACCATAGCACTATGTATATGTAGCCTCTCACTCTGTTACTGTGGTGGTCAAAAGCAACCAGTGTAAGACAAAGACATCAGAGGTGTTTCTTTAAAGATCTTTGATTTTGAATGTTGAAAGGGCAGATGGAGGTTGAAGGAGACAGGGAAAGGTTCAAGATGCTGTTGGTTCCTCAGTCTTATTAGCTCATGTCCAATTTTGAGATCTACTCTATGGCATGGAAGAAAGCTGTGATTCCATCTTTGCGGTGCACAGCTGAAGCAGTGGGGCACTGCATAACCTTAAGTAAGGTAACAACATCCTGAAATTGACCACCTCCTAAGGTGCGTTGCTCTCTCAGCAACACCAAAGGTAAATCTAAGGTAAATGAATTCAATCCCTAAGATAGTTGCCTTACCAAAGTGCCTAAAGGCACTTGTGTAAAGTGAACTGATAGGTGGCACAAATCCTCCTAAAGCTTCCTTAGGGTGCTCAATTGCCACACCACACCAATGCAATGCTTGCTTTAATGCTGCAACTTTGGCATCCCATTTGAGGAAAACAGTATTCCCCTTACAGACTCACAAACCAAGTAGGTTATGTAGTATTAAAAAGTTTTCCTGAAAGGAAAACAGAAGGGTGGGTGATGAAAAATAAGTCCTGAAGAAGAATAAAGCACCCACTGGGATTTCCTTAGCAAAGATTAAATGCCAGAGATTCAGTCAACACTAAGAACAACTATGGAGCAGTATGCCTGCAATGCTGTTAAAAGTTCAGTAATGCCTGTTACCACTTTAATATTAGAATTAATTGAAGAAAATTGAGAAACCAACTCAGATTTGACCTCTGGGTATTCTGCTCAATAAGTCCAGCGTAGCCCAAAGGCATATAAACCAAGGAAAATTATTAACCCACTAGGTGCTGTCTTAACATATGCCACATACAAAACAAACATCCTACAGTTTCAAGGCAGTTTATTTTGGTCCTAGGAAGCATGTTATGTACCTCACTTCCCAGGAAGACAATGCTGTTCTCTGACATGAGGTTATAGTACAGATGGAGTGCTGGTTGATTGCATAATGGTCTGGTGTTGGAGAATTCAAACGTGAGCTGTCTTTATAGCTTGGAAGAACCTGTCTTGCACCAATTCCAGGTTTGTTGTCACTCATAATATTTGAGGGAATGCTTCATGAACCAATAATGCATCTATGCTGAAAATGTTCCACAGGAGCTGTCAACCATCCTATTAGCACACTCACTGACACTGGCCACAGCTGAATCTCTTTAAACATGCCAGTCTTAAAATAAAAAAAAAATAGTTTTATTGAAGGATGCACTTGGCATTTTTCAATATTAAAATAATGAATAAACAATGGCATGTTTTCTGTTAAAAATTTAAAGTGCAACTGTATCTACCTGGACTCACTTTGCAGACATGCATTAATTCAGTTGGATACAACATCTGAATATCTCTGAACTTGTCAATAATGTACATTTCTTAGTGAATAGTGAATTATAGCATTCTATATTTTCAGTTGCTAATGACCATTAAAGGTCCTGGAGTTACATATTTTACATAAAATTTAAAAACAGGTGGATTTTTTCCCCCCTATATTTAAGCTTATTCTACCTTGTCTTTCATTCTCCAGAATATGGAGTACTGAAGTGCCCAAGACACACCATTCTGCTTCTAATCAGGCTAAACATATACAATGTAACCACTTTAAGAAATGCAGCCTGAGGACCTTTAAGATTCTGCACTGTAATCTATGTCCCTTTCTTGGTGCTGTGTTATCTAAAGTAATATCTAAAAATACTATCACTTAACTATCTTTTTTAGTAAGTTACTGGGAACAGAACTTTGAAGATGAAGCATTTGTGACCAATCTCAGAGGAAAGGATGGGAACTCATAGGCCACTCACCAAGCGATCTCTGTTTCCTGACCTAATCAGTCTTACCCTTGCTATTCCTCATCCATTATACCAAAGATGGGTTTCTGTCATGGAGAGTCATGATCAATGCTGGAAAAGCTGTATTTAATCAATTTTGTGTTCAGTAAGATAAAAGGTTTGAATAATCTGAGCAAGGTTGGGTAGGAAATTATATTTCATTCCTGAATAATCTTATTATATTAATTGTTATCTAAACAAAAATTATTAATGTGATACCATCACATAAAGATAATTTTTGGGTGTCTACCCTGTGAAAGGCACAGAAGGTAATTCCTTGATTATACTTCTCAAGCTTTGGGAGTACACTGAAATATGTAGACTTCAGGAATACACTGCAGACTGAAGAGGTTTTTACCCATGAAGAATGTTGAAAGGAAATAAGTTTGTTTATTTAAGAGCGGGCAGAAGGGGAACATAATACATTTGTTTTATTCCTTAATTCAGTTTATCTTTTATTCCTAGTTTAAATCAATCACAAGGCATTGTCATCTACAGGGCTTGTCCCACCTAAAACAAACCTCCCACTCCAACATCTGGAAACATTAGGTGCCAACCTGTCCTTTTCCTGGGCTTCATCAGCAGCAAAGGTAGCAGCATTCTTGCTGTTAATTTGACCCTCTCTCAGCCTACATTATCCAGAACCAGAGATGGGAAAGAAGTAAGCATCCCTTTTTTGCAGGAGTGGAGATGGGTCTTGAATGTTAGGACAAAACCCTCAAATCCAACAAACTTCAATCTGACAGTATGCCATTATACTCCTCATACTCATGGTTTACAAACTTCCTTACTGGGAGCCTTTCAGACCAAATCACAACTGGGGATAGCATAGGCATAGCTGACTATACATCATTGATGATCTTGGATAGGGCAATCTCTTGTGACTCACAAGTGTTGTAGATCTGGATTTCAGTGGTGATTTTACAATCCTGACTCGAGATGAATACTGGAAATCATGATTATTTTTTGTTAAAAAATGTGAGGGAAAAGGAATTTCTTCTGCCAAAGTGCTTTACTTTAAAAATCTAAAAGGTTCAATTACTCTTGATGTAAAATATTTCTGTAATTCGTATTATTTACTAAGCACACATTCAGAGAAGCTACAATGTCTGTTAGAAAATACAGAACATGATTAACTTAAAATTCTTTTCCCAAAATTTTTCAAGTCAAATTGTTTATCAAAACTGTGTCTTTCCCAAGAACAGTATTTGATTCAAGCAAATGTTATTAGTTAAAGTGTGTAATTAGTAAATTAACAGTCACAGCTAATCATCACAGAATATAGAATTGCAATGGATTCAGTGACAAGGCAATAAGGTTTTTTTCCCTAGGATTCATATGGCCTACTCCTATGTACGGCACACATGTGGAGGTCTAGATATCATGGATTACTGAGGCCTCCAAATATTTAAAGTAGAACATTCAGCCTGACTAGAGTGATGTTGTTTAGGGAAGTATCTACTTTTTCCGGTGGTATCGCTAACATCTTGCCTAGATTTAGCTTGAGATAAATCTGTTCATGAGCACTGGTCCCATTCAGGTCCTGGGACAGTGAGGACACAATGATGTTATTGCAAGCATTAAGCATTCTTACATGCACCAAATACTTCTCTGCCTGTAGCAGATATTCAAATGTACCCTTTCAATAATACCTTTCCTCCCCGTACTCTCAAATTATTTTGCAAACTGTTATTATGATACCACTGAGATGAAAACCCTTTTTCAGCTTTAGAGAACTTATGATATGTTTCATGAAATGTTGTTTCCATCTTTAAGGGAGGGGATGACCTTTGTTTTGTAGACTTTCTCTGCCTTGCAAGGATTAAGAACTGATTTGGTCCCACTGGCATTTAAAGGAGCAGATAGACCTGTTCCCAACTCACTAAACAATCCATTGAGAATTCCAAATAGTTACAGTTGACTCACTTTTCCCCTCAACCACCACCTTCCTGTATCCTGAGCAATGGTGGAAACTGAGGCTCCCGTAACACCAGCCTTTTCCAATGCCTCTTTATATTAAGCCAGGTCAGATAGGGTCACTGGTCTTTGATCTGCTCTATTTCCTCATTCCTGCTTGAAACTACCCAACTTTCTCACATTCCCATAACTCATAACAATGAAAGAAGCAGCTGTCTGCCCCACTTTCTAACTAACAACTTCTCTTCAGAGTAGAAGGGAAAACCAGCTTTATTTTAATGCAAGATTTTCTGTCAGAAGTCAAAGCACTAATTACTTCATGTGGTGCTCATCTCCGCTCTTACTCCAGGAATACCTACAAACACCTCTATTTTCCCTTTGCCTGTTTTTACCCCTCTTCATTTCTGTGCAAGAGCAAGAAGAAGAACTTTGCTACCTCTGTGATTATTAGTGGCCCTGAGTTCATACTGATTAGTCCCAGTGGCACAGGGTTAATGAGTTAAGTGTGCTTATTCAATTAAGCCACCTCTTTGTTTTAGCTCACATAAATTTTAACCTGATCCCTTCAAAATTACCTTTGGCACTATTCAGTAATAGAATAAATTGAATAAATTGAATCAAAAGAAAAATGAAAGCCTTCTTAGTTCTTAAGTGTGAGTGTACTTGATTTGCCCTCAGCAAAATAAATGGCTAGAAAGCTTAGTAAAGCTGTTTAGATTCTGAATTGATACATATTTTACATCATGGGACATGGGCAAACTGGTATCCTTTTGGGTCCTAGCCTGATGTTTGCAAGTATTTGGCACTCTTACAAAATTGAGGTTGTTTTTAGTGAAAGTTACTCAGTTATTTATTTTCCTCAAAATGCGCTTGGACTACACATTACAGCAACCACTTCAGTGCATTAACTTGAACAGAGGATGAATGAGTTAGTTCACTCAAAATACTGGGGCATCTTTTCTAACACAGCTACAGAATACTGTATAGAAGTATACAAATGCTGTGTAGAAGCATTTTACTTCCCACAAAGTTCCACTTTTGGGAACATAAAACAGTTATGGATATCACACTGCAGAGTGGAAGATGGACTGATGGCTACAGTTAAGGCACTGCAAGATGTAGTGGAACAGTGAAACATAAAGATCTTTTCATCTGTAAATAAGATGTTGAAAGAGAAGTCACTGGATCCAAGTCCATACTTTCCTGCAATGAGTACTTGGCATACTAAAAAGGTATTTGATTTTGAATGCTGATTATCACTGAGAAGCACCATATTTGAATATCTCTGATTAAATGAAGGACTTTCATAATGGCATTACTAATTAAATTTGTATACACACTGACTGCCCTTAAAAATACCCTCTTAAGGTAAGATTCACCTCATCTAACATTAATCATTTAAAAATTAGGCATCCAGTCTAAGCCAATTATCTCAGCTGCTTCTGTATTCTGAAGAGAGACAGACACCTCCAGAGCATGATTCATCCCACCGGTCTTAGAAGGGGAGGAATCTCTTGGTGATTTGTTCCACTTATATTATGATGTCACCAAGCACAACTAGATGAAATTACTTCTGCCCTGAGCACAACTGAGAAGCTGTATGAAGAGAAAAAGAAAACAAAAAATAAAAACCACAGAAAAACCACTAAATGAATCAACAAAATCTTTCCAGTAATGCCATATGAAGTAGAGTTTTTACAAAAATTATTGTGATGTTATTAATCCATCTGGTTTTCTTCACATAACAATGATATTGTCCTTAAAACTGATAATACTTTGATTATATTCAGCGGCATACAGAATGCCCCCATCTGAAGAAAAAGTGAAGTCATTGTACCAAGAAACTTTTAGCAGACAAGCAACTTCAAGCTCCCTGCATTAGAATTATTTGAATCCATTCTCTCAGGGGTGATAGCTACCAAGATTTCTATTGTACTGCAATGAGTACACCTTTAAAAATGCCTCATAAATTTTGATAGTTCCTCTAATATTTGTAGATAATTTTCCAATTGGAGCATACTCATTTTAGTTAGAAACGTTAGGAAACCTTGCTGCTTGGTGACCTGCTGCTATTGGTAATGTCACAGTAAGGGACATTTCCCTGATTCACTCCCTATACTGCACATAACCAGCTTTTCTTCTGGGTTGTGTTCTTTTGCCTTTAAATCAACCTGTAACTTCTCTTAGGGAAAATTCATAAAAAGATATTTCACACTAAGTGTTTCAAGGGGCAAAAGAGAGTTGTGTGTCTTGTCAAAAACATAAAACAAAAATGTAAATTAATTTTCATTAGGCTCCTGCACAGAATAAACTCAAATTAAAATAGTCCTCGAGAGCACTTACTTGTTTGGCAGTTAAGTCTGGCCTAGGATCCAGAGCTGATTGCTGAACTATCTCCTAGAAATGTGATCTTCAAACTTCATCTTATTCACACAGAGACCTTGGCAGCATAAACAGGCAGTACATCACTCCAGCTGTATCTCTGCTGCATTGGCCTCTGATTCCGAATTACAACATCTATCACATTCTGGCTTTTGCTTGCCAAGCTTTTAAAGGTGTGCTCTTGCTCACTGTACCTTACAAACAGCTTTCCCTTCCATCATTGGGCCTGCTTTTGAAGTTTACTGATATAGACTTATAAAATATTCTTTCTCTGCATGCCTACCACTCTGACTACCATGTAACTGAGACATGTATGCATATCGCAAGTGTCAAGTCCCAGTTTGAAAGTGCTTTGTCTTGCTCATGTGGAGTGTGGAAACTTCTGCCCATAAATATCTGAACCTCATATGCTTTTAAAACTAGACACAACATACATCCTTTGGTTAAGATCTATTTATAATTAATAGCCTGGCATGGACTGGCAGATTATTCACTGAAAAGACTATAGACATAAACTCTATGTATATATGTATACATATATATCTGGAGACATGCTCTATTCTTCTTTTTCAGTTTTAATACCATCATATATCATATTTGTTTTTAAATTATGTTTTGCTCTGAATTTTTATTTTATAATAAATGGATGAATTTTGTGTGTCGACAGAACTGGCCTAAAAGTCACATTCTCACTCTTTAGCAACCTGATCATGAAGATAACCCTGTAGCTTTCAGGACTCTATCCCTGGTTTTGTTGCATATTATTCTGTTGCAGTTTGACTTCAGCCAGCAGCCAAGCCCCACACTAACCACTCACTCACTAGTGGGATCAGGGAGAGAATCAGAAGGGTAAAAGCTGGAAAACTCATGGGTTGAGACAAAGACAGTTTAATAAGGAAAGCAAAAGCCATGCACACAAGCAAAGAAAAACAAGAAATTAATTCATTGTTTTCCATGGGCAGGCAGGTGTTCAATCATCTCCAAGAGAGCAGCGCCCCATCACGCATTTGGGAAGACAAATGCCCTCACTATAAACATCCCCCCTTCTTCCTTCTTCTGCCCACTTTATAAATTTTATATACCATGTTATATGGTTTGGAATATCCCTTTGGTCAGTTTGGGTCACCTGTCCAGCTATGTCTCCTCCTTGCCTCCCATGCACCCCTAGCTTCCTTGCCAGCATGTCAGTATGAAAAGCAGAAAAGCCCTTGGCTCTGTGCAAACACTGCTCAGCAAAACCAAAAACATCTCTGTATTATTAACCCTGTGTTCAGCATAAATCTAAAACATAGACCCACACTAGCCACTGTAAAGAAAATTAACTGTAGCCCAGTCAAAACCAGCACATATCCAAAATGTTGAAAATCATTGAAATTAAATAACCTGTTGACTACTCAAAAATTATCATTTTTTTTTCTTTCCAAAATCTAATGTTGACAATAAGGCATTTATATGTACTATGCGTTAAATTTAAACAAGAATAATTAGGAAGAGCTAAGATCCAGGCCTGGGAGAAAATGTTGTAGTCAACAATCCTGCATATACTTATCCATTTATATACAGCTGTTTGCCATGAGAGGATCTGTCACTACTACTGTGTCTGGGCATACTGCCCAGTTCTCTCTTCTGGGGTATGTCCTTGGGCTCCACAACTGGGAATTACTCAGAAGGAACAACCTCCTTCCTCATCCTCCCTTCAAAGGAAACATATAGGTGTACTCCACATGGGAACCACAACACTGTTTGTAGATGTCTTAATCTACACTGTGGGGAGCTCAGTCTGCCCCTTGCCTTACATCAGATGGCCTGTTGACACACAGCTTAGGATTCCTGGAAGGTAGTAGGCTGTTTAATAAGGTTGGCAGGATGTTCATATCTGCTTTGAGTAATTATAAGCAATGGACAAAACTGGACAAAACCAGACAAAATTGTGAGGGTCATGATCCAGTATACTGAAAGAAAGCAGTGGAGCTATGATACACCATGAATGATAAGCCATGTGACATTCTGTGTATAAGTTTCAGTACAAAGGTTCTCTTTTTTCCTAACTATTTGGTACCTGTAAATGCAGTTATTTTAATTTAAACTAGACTGATTATTTTACACCTACCACAGCCGTTAATGTGATTTTGGGAAAGGACAAGCACTAAACCCACTGTATGAGGCAAGAGTTACTGGAGCAGTCAGTTGGGAACTCACTCAAACAAGAATAAGAGAATTAGTCAAATACATATTGAAAAGGTGTTGAGATTCCTCTAGACCTTTTCTTTAGCCAACTGGGACATAAATCTTTGATACACATTTCAGGAAAGACCTCATTTGTGAGATAGCCAAATAGCTATAAACGAAACATGTCTTTTAGTGCAAGGGCTGCTTGATTTTCATTAATAAACTATTGGATGTGTATTCAGAATTATATTTTTAATATCATTTTCTGACTGTTTTCAATGTACAGTGGTTATATAAAGAAGAGAAAAATGTATTGGTCGGAATGAAGTGCAAACCAGCAGTGGTTAGAGAAAACATCTTTGGAGCATGCAAGAGACAGGAAACCTACAGAACAGACTCTAAGATCCTAGCAGAAATAGTTACCAATTACACCTATAGCTTCTGACTCAAACTCTAAACACCTCTATGACTCTTTTAAAAGGGGAAGGATTGAGGAAATAATTTTGGACCTTTCAGTGAGACAAAGGAGTGTATCTACTCTCACTGCCCTCTTCCAGAAGCCCATGGAAATGCATCTGTGGGAAAATAGGAGATTTGAGATCTTTATAGCTGACCCTTCTCCAGAGAGGAAGCAAAGAGGGAGTCTGGATCAAGGAAATGTTTAATGAAGAAAACACCTACAAAGCAAGTAGAATTAGAGGCTGCTTGACCATTGAGCTAAAGAAGGTGTATGACTTCATTTAGTTATTCATTAGATGCCAAAAAAATTAGGTCTTTAAATTACATCAGTGTTGAGAAGGAATGTTGATTACAAATGGTGAGTTCATAGATAAAAATACTGGAACTTTATTTCATACTTTTGAAATCACAAAGCCTTTGAAATAGAAGGTTAAATTCAGTCCCTGGAGAATGGAAAGTATAACATATGCAAGCTGATATACACTCAATTAAATCATCTCTATATACACAAATTATTTGAAGAGAACTGTGGAAAAGCCTACTTCAACAATGGCATAAATATGCTGCATTTTTATATTGAAAAAAAATCGCTGAATTACAGCAGCATAGAAAGATGGAAGATATCACAGAAGTTCTTCTCTCTCACATAGCTCTTTGTCGCATGCTTTGGGAAGGGGGAAACTTATGGCATCATTATTGTTATTATAAGCATCATTACTGCCACTTTTCCCTTTTGACAGGACATGGTGATGTATTACTTTACTTTATAGCAGTTTATGTTATTGCATAAATGATACAAATTACAAAGTTTGGAGAGCACAGGTATTCCTAGAAAGTGCCAAACAAACCGTAAATCATAAGATAATCTGGGGACTTGAAAAGAATTGTGAGTTAAATAGCTTGGTATAGCTCAAACATATGATGGTACTTTTGGATCATTCACTTTCTGGCTGTAGCATCAAGCACTGGAAAGGAAGTAACATCTAAGGCAATGCATAAAAGAAAGCTCACACCTAATTTTCTCCTCTGTTAATCATAGAATCATGGAGTGATTTGGGTTGAAAGGGACCTTAAAGATCATCTAGTTCCAACCCCTCTGCCATAGGCAGGACACCTTCCACTAGAGGTGAAAGTACTTATGTACTTGTTCATTATTGTTTATTTATACCTTATATATTTATACCTATATAGCAAGAGGGTCCTGGCAGAGATCACGTTGGCATTTTAGTGAAAAAAGAAAAAGAAAGAAAAAAAGAAAAGATTCCTGTCTTACCTAATCCAAATATACAGTGAAAGACAACAGGTAGATACAATGTGAAAGGAGGAGAAGGAAGGTGACAGTGACGATTATTGTAGTAAACAGTAATCAACAATTACCTAGTCATTGTTTAGCCTTCTATGTAAAACATAATACAGCTGCAAGGCTTCTAATAATTATCTTTAGACCTGTCTTTATTTTCTGCATAGTAGCAGTGTTCTTTACAGCTATTGGAAAAATTGTTTTCCCCAGTGGAGAACCATAGAAAATATCATATTTTTCTGTATGAAAAAATGTAAAAGTAATTCACATATTTAAACATATTGGGGGCTGAAAGGGCCAAGCTGATCATCTAGTCTGACCTCATACATTTCAGGCAATCTCTTTTCTTTAATTATCTTTTTATTAATCAAAATAACCTATTTTAATTAGTGCAGAGAGTCATCTTGCCTTGATTCAGAAAAAAAATGGTATATGAAGTATCCTTCCTTTACTTTTGCTGGATTTTATTCTTGCTAGCTACCCTGACTGCTAAATATTTTGCTATCTTCCTAGTTTCAGTTTACCTGGCTTCACTTTGCTAGTCGTTAATTGCAGTTATGATCTACTCTGCTAGATTTAAATGTTCATTGACAGTGGGAATCCTCTTCCAGTAAGGTAATTCAGGTCAGTTCTCAAAAAGTTTTTAGACAAATAAAGTTTCTCAGTTTAAAACACTTTTCTCATCTTCAGGATAAATTTTCTTTCTTTTTTTTTTTTATATCTTCTCAGTCTTTGTACATCTTTTCCCCCAACAGTGACACAAGAACAGGATACAGTATTCCAGGATCCTTTCCACCAATGTGTTACACAGACACAAAACCACTTCCCTTTGCCATGCTCTGTACCTGGCTTGTTGCTTATATGCCAAAGAAGGCCTTAGCCCTTTTTGCAATGGTGTCATATGTGCAATTTTATTTGCTTTTCCACTCTGAATCTTGTATCTCTTCCTGAGAAACTAGAGTCAGATTACACTATTCATTTTTCAGTGTGATGTTGCTTGTTCTAGATTACAGCACACTTTGCTGCGTTAAATTCCACATCACTTGAATAAACCCACCTTGCTTTTTCCTCTCCTGATTATTATGGCAAATGTTGCCACTTTTCTCAGCAGTAATAAATTTTACAGAATCACAGAATTTAGGGGTTCTAAGGAACCTCTGGAGATTATTTAGCCCAATCTCCTTGCTAACACAGGTTCCCCTACAGCAGGTTGCAAACAATAATGTCTGGACAGATTGTGAGTATCTCCAAAGAAGCAAAAATCCACAGCTTGTCTGGGCAGCCTGTTCAGTACTCTGCATCCTCATAGTAACAAAGTCTTTCCTGATATCCAGATGGAATTTTCTGTGTTTCAGTTTGTTCCTGTTACCCCTTGTTCAGTCACTAGGCACCACTGAAAAGAGTCTGGCTTCATCTTCTTGGCACCTGTCCTTAAGATATTTGCATGCATTGTTAAGATCCTCTCTCAGTCATCTTTTCTCCAGGTCAAGCAGACCTAGCTACCTCCACCTTTCCTCTTAAGAAAGATGCTCCAATCCTCTCATCATCATCGCACCTCTCCACTGCACCCTCTCCAGCAGTTCCTTGCCTTCCTTGAACTGAGGAGCCCAGGATTGGACACAGCACTCCAGACGCAGCCTCACCAGGGCAGAGTAGAGGGGAAGGATTACTTCCCTTGACCTGCTGGACACCTAATGCACCCTAGGATATAATTTTCTTTATTTCCAGGTCATTGGTAAAAATATTAATAACTTTATACTTATAGACATCATCTTACATAAATATTAGAAATCATTTGATGTTTCACACTAACACCTGCCCTGTCAGATCTGTCAATACACCACTCTTAGTATGTTCAATATGTACTCAATTTGCATGGAATTGTTGGCAATCCCATTATTCCATTTTTCAATCCAATATTTAATTTCAAAAATAGTATATCCAAATCATATCAGGCAACAGTAGTACACAATTTCCCTTGGATTTACTTATTCAAAAATAAAGAAAGCGTATAAACAACATGGATCCAAATAAGGTCTCCAAGATGATACACACAAAGTATGTCACTTTGACAGTGTGAACTTAAAATGAACAAAAACATGGATTGTTTCTTTTGAAGACAAAATGAGCAAAACAACAAATGGATAGTGATTATGTGGCTAAACACACCACAGCTAGCAGGGGAAGATGTCAGGAACTTCTCAGTGAGCGGGGAAGAGCTGAAGCTGAAAACCTCAGAAGCTGATTTTCTCAGATTTTCTAAAAATGCAACCACAATGTACTGTGTTTAAACATTTTGGACTAGTAGCTACAATTCTCTGACTTCTGCATTTATTTGTCTGAAGAAGACAGGTGCTGGAAAAGCAGAGAGGTTGAATATAACGGTTTCTGCTGGGTTTTGTACTCTGTACTGAGGTCCTGCCACGAACAGATTCCAGCAGGGAACTAACATTTCAGTACCAAGACTTAAGACCTGATTCAAGTTACAGTACAGTCTACTACAGAATGAAATCAGTTGCACTTCACACTTCTGCAACCTCCTCTCATCTAGAGAGATCACAACCCTATCCTCTTTCATTCCTTTTTGGGGGGTTGAGAGGAGGAATAACGGAGCTTTTCCTGGCCCTCTATCTATGTGTATATATCTCTTGCTTTCCTTGTTTTTCTCTGAACCGAGAGGAAAAGTCTTTCTATTGAAATGCTAATGGAGGAACTAACTGTTTAATAAGACTGCATCCCCTTTGGGCTTACATGTAATTTACACATAAAATGAAATTGCACATGGCCTTGTTTCACAGTATATTTGTTTAATTATCTTTCTTAAAAGCTTTTTTCAATTAATTTTCAATATTTAAAAAAGGAATAAAAATGCAGATTTATCTGTGTACCTGATAATTAAGTACAGTTTGGGGAATAATTACATTATCTAATAGCAGAAATTTGTCCAGCTCTAATGACTGGCATCTTTCAACAGTTCTGCTTGCTATCGTATCCTCCAACTACTCTAATCCAAAAGAAGTTTACATTCTGTAAGCGTCAATCAGTCCTTGCCCATGACACCAGACACTGAGCACCTGACCAAAACGGCACTGCCTTTCCTGACAATACGTCAGGAAACAGTGGACAGATGTAGGTTATTTTGGATGTCTCCAAGATGGCCATTTGTACAGTTCTGCTATATATAAGTAAAAGTGCAACAAATAGAGCTAAAAAAGTTTTAAGTTTTTGAAAAGCTCTCACTAACTTTGAGAAACCCTAGTGTGACACGTTGTGTTAAATTCTGATGATCTTTTTCCAAGAGCACTGGAACACCTTTGTTCAATTGCAGTGTGAACAGATGTGGAAGAGAGCTATTTAAGAGCTAATCACATGGCAGCATACTGGGGGAAGAAAAACAAACAAAAAAAAGTTGTTTAGCATAGTCAAAAAAAACACCTAGAAAGAGAGAATTATTGTCTGAAAATGCATGTGACAGGGATTAGCACCAAAGATGAAAAACTCTAAAGCAATGAGGTCTAAAGAGCAAATTCTGTGCCAAAACCAGCGTGCCGATTTTTCCACTGAGGAGGCAAGGAACAGGTCTTTTTAAGTGGCCATTACAGCTTGGTACAGTGCTGTGAAGGGATTGAGGAAGTGTTCTCCTGTAGGTAAAATAGCTGACTCTGCATGATCCCAAGTTGCTACCTTGCATCAGCTCACTATAAATGGGAAGCCTCAGTTCTGAGATACAGCTGGAGCAACCTAATTTGAACTAAAGGGATACTGGAAATAGGATGATAAAAAGAAGTAGCTTTGTGTTTTGAGGTAAATAAATGAAATTACCTAATTGATGGCTGGACATAGCTAATATTGACTAATATTCTCATACTGCAGGCCAGAACAAGAAGCATTGGTTCATAAAGAACTTAGAGCCTTCCTTTAAGTCACAGTGTGGAACAGGCAGTAGTAAAATGGACTGTGCACTGCTGTGGGCCTCTCTGCCACCCAAGGAGCTTGAACGTTGTCTTATGGGATAGATATAAAATATCAAAGATCTTTTCCATCTCTATAAATGTAATTGCTCCTGTACTGCTTACCTACAGAACAATTATGCTGGAGTGTTGGAACTGTTTTGTCATTTAACAGATTTAGTAAAGAACTGACAGAAAGTTTCACCTGACTTCATTTAAGGAGAAGATTTTCTACCTATATGAGCTGTGATGCTCTGTTCTGCAGCTGAGCTGGAGGCAGTAAGATGGAAAACAGTCGTGTCATGCATTTTGCCAATCTCAGGGCTGAGTAAGAGCTGATTTGTACAATCAGAATGGTAGAGAAAGACATAACAAGAAAACATTAATGAAAATTCTTCTCAGTTTTTCCAGTGCCATCATTATTAGTCACCAGTTTTAGTCTCTGTTGCTGACTCATGTTGGGAATGCAAGGGGGACAAATGGGGCTTAAGCTCAAGTATTTGCAAGCTGCTCGACAAAGTAAAGATCGAGTTTTATTCAAACTGCAAACATCTCAAGGCAAATCTTGTTTTCTCAGCTAATGCTCTCCACTCCCCAACAATACAATGATTCTCTCAGCCTGCAGCCCTGGTAGAAGAAATAGTAGCAAAATAAAAGTTGAGAAACAACCTTACCAGCCTTATTTAAACCTTTCTTTGTACTTCCTCCTACTTCATTCTCTGCTTCTGGTTTATATCACTTCATCTTGCAGATAATTAGGCTGATGCTGACAATTAAGCTTGTTAACGCTTTCCTTTCAGAAAGCTTGTTCTTCAATTAGGCGGCCTGCCCCATTCCACACGGACAGAAGATAAAGTGACTGCTTCCTGTGTTTAGTCCGAACAGCATCTGCAGGGACACCTGGCAGCAAAGCATAGAGCTTTTAACCCCTGAACAGTCAAGGCACTTTAGCAAACTGGACAATAAAAAGCAGCTCAATTTGTAGTCAAACTAGGATCATTTTTTACTTTTGTGTGTGTGTATGTGTGTGTGTGTTTGGGTGTTTTTGTTGGTCTTCTTTTTGTTTGTTTGTTTTTAAAGGAATATAAGTTCCAGCTAACTACCTTGTAGGAGTCACAAAACTGCCTGTTCAAAGTATATTATAGAAATTGCTTGGTATCCAGTGGACGTCAACTACCTGAAAACTTAGGGATGTAACTACAAATTTAGCTACCTACATATGTAGAAAATTTAGATTGGAATGCTTTCTGTGCAACTGATCACTCATAATCTATGCTCAGTTGTTGGACCTGAAAGATCAGTTACATTTATTTCTTTAAACATACACATTTTTCTTTATTACGTATAAGGTAGTTCAGTCATGAATCTAAGGTTTCTATTGCACCCAAAAAAAACCTGTGCAAATCTGGGCTCCTTTTTCTGTCCCAAGAAACAACACTTACTATTTTATGCTTTAAGGAATGGCGTTATAGACTACAGAAGCAGTAATCATGAAAGGCTGAACTAAATGATTAACTGTATTTTATGTTGCTTCCCTTGCTGGTCCTGGAATGGAAGCTTTGTGTGATTACAGTTGCAGTACAACTAAAGTGTAATAAAACTTGACACATGTCATACATGCAATCCCATCACAAATCATTTGCTGTTTTTGCTTTACATAAAGTCTCACTGGCTAAGATCTTAATTCTGATTACAGCTATTCTCTATACAGTCAACAACATGTTTACTCTCACAAGCTTACACTGTGTTGTCTCTGTGCTGATTGCTCTTGGTTAAATGGATACATGACTTCTGGCTTGCGTCATTATACGACCATAAAGTATATGATGATGGCATGGACTTGAGAAGTGTTTCATAGCCAGTGGGCAGTGAACTTTAGTTGGGTCAAAGAATGCACCCAGACTGGAGCCATGGCACCAAAACTGCTCTAAGGGGCATACTGTGCCTCACATGGCTTGATTTTCAGGCGTGTTTCTACTTAAACATATTAACAATAATAATCAATGGAATCCATGATTTCTGATGGCTTAAAAGTGGATCTGTAGACTGAGTGGTCATGAGGAGTGACTGGAGTTTTTATTATAACTCTACAGTCTACAGCTTATCAGCAAAATAGCTAGATGTCCAATGATACCTGTCAAACACAGAAGTGTTTAACTGCATTCTTATACTGCTATCCATACTATAAAGTTAACAAGATTGCTATTCCTGCTAGAGGTCAAGCTTTCAGAAATACAAGAATTTCTGAAAAAATCTATAAAAATACATATTCTTCAAGTCAATAAAAGTTTAGCAATGTTTATTTTATTCCTTACCATACTTCCCTCATATGTGGGGGTCATTTATTATGGAAATAATTACAGAAGCTATTGATAACAGTAACATATAAACTTCAGTTGTTTTCCATGCTGCTGGAGATTTTATGGTTGACTTTCACAAAGACTTAATTGAAGAACACTGCTGAGGAAGACAAAATAGACACTCCTTAGCTTGGTTTGATGAGTTGAAGCTTCAGTGATTCTTTTGTGGAATACTAACAATAGTAAGAATACAACTTTTAAGAAACTAAAATTTAAGAACACCTACTCTGCTGTGTCCCAGTGGGTTAGCTCCAAGTTATGTTTGGTTGAAAATGATGGTATAATCCTGACTTTGTTAAAAGTAAAAAATTAATGCCTCTTTTGACTCCTACAGATATGCAATGTCAAATGTTCATCTAAATGACATTGACTTCATTAGCTTCCAGAAAAATTAAATTTCCTCCAAAGCTGACTCTGTCTTAACACTTCTGTAATTTAGCTTTGCTCTTTAAGAATTCAAACACTGCTGACAAGTTTCAGTGGACATTGTGTGCAACTTTTGACTTTGGTAACATATAGTTAATATGGTATAGAGAAAAAATAGGCATATACTCCCTGGCATCAAACAAGAATGCATGATCCTTCTCTTTTTCAGACAACCATTCTAATCCAACTCTACTGCAGAGTGGCAGATCAATGCAGAGAGAAAAGTAGCAGATGCAGGGATGATGGGATTGCAAACGCATGTGACAACACAGAGAACACCAAGAGCATTGTAAAAGTTGAAAGCAAAGCGAAGAACTCTGAGGTATGGAGATGAGGAAAAAATATTACATAGACCTGGACAAAGATGTTATGCTCAAATATCTTTTTTCTAAGATAACAGCTTTTTCAGTAGAACAAAAATTTTGTGAGATTCGTCATTTGGGGAAATATTTTAGATTGCTGACATATCTCAGCAAAACAAACTGCAGAAATTTTGATAGCTGAAAATTTGAGCAAATTTATTTTCCTGTAAGGCAGTTTTAAGGAGGCAACATTATTCTTGGGTCTTTTTTATGGGAATAAAAGACTATTCTCTTTAAAATAATTTCTTCTAGGATGAAATAAAATAATTTATATTAGGATGAAAACAGAAACGGGAAGGGTGCTAAAATGATGAACAAAAAGGACAGACCTGAAAAGGAAAATATGGAAAAAAAGAAGTGACATGGAATATGTTTGGGAGAATTGTAATAAAAAAGTGATCAATGTGAACAAATAACAAGAAGGCAACAAAAGCAAATAAATGGGAAAAAAAGATGGTGAAAAACAAATGGCCAAAAAGACGTCTTTCTCATGACTCCTGGTAAAGATAGTAGATTTGGTTTCAACATTTTAAGTCTGCCAATAAAATTGTAGTGTTTCAGCTAATCTGTTTTTTGTTTTCCTTCAATTTATGCTTTTCATAATGGAGCCATCTTTGAAATCCATAGGAAGATATAATGTCTGCATGCCAAATCACAAGAGTAGAGCAAGTACCATTCTGTCTGCAGAGTTGAGGCGCAGTTGGGGTGTGGTGTATGTCCACCCTGCTGGAGGATTTTAGTTTCATCATGGCCTTCAGAATTGTAGACTTCATTGCAAGACAAGGTGCTGGAAAAATAATTGCAGAGCAGTTGCAAGCCTAGGGGAAATCCTGGAGCTGAGAGTTGGATTTATTTATTTTATTTTTATTGTAACTGCATGCCCAACCTTTCCCAACTTCACCATGCTTTGCCCCACATTATTTATGGTGCTGACACTCTTCTGTACCTTTCCTTTTGTTTTGCCTGAGAACCCTACTGCTGTAACTGAAGCTCCTTTCAGCTTTCCCTTCTCTGTCCCACCTTTCCTTTGCTCTCCCAGTTCTGATCCCACTTTGTGCTTTTCGACAGAACTCAGAAGCTCCTCAAAGCCAGAGTTCAAAGGAAAACTGAAAGAAGAAAGGCTACCCAAGGCTATGCATTTGCAGGCTTAAGCCCACTTTTTAGCTCCTATCAGGATTTATTTTATAATGTCAGTGTGTTACAGCAACACAATCCTTTCCTTAGTCTCCTGAATAAACCATCTCAAAGGAGTTTAAAGGCAAAAACCTATACCAAGTGTTTACAGGGAGTCCTGTAAGACACTTGTTTGTGTTCTTAAAAATAGGAAATTATGTTGTTAGCAGCTACAACTAAACATCAAAAATGAAAGAGGAGACTAAGCACTTCTCCTAGTTGGAAACTTTTGCTATACAGAGCAGCAAAATAGAGACTACAACACAGAGAAGGAGCCACTGTAATTGTCTTTTGCTGTAATATCTAGATTTTTGATTGAAAGGATCATGTCTGGGGTTCTATGCTCATTCTTTTCTCATAAGCTCCCAGTACTTAGAAGTCTTTTCTTCCATTCTTAATTTGCCTGGAGCAAGGCTTTTATCTAGACTTTTAGCCAAGAGGCACCTGCTGAAATATTCATTGGTAGAAATTGTGCCATGGGTGTTTTTCCCCATTTGTCCAGTTCTATGTCATTAAAATAAGGTTGAGCGCAATGAAAATAGGATTTGACATAGGAGAATGGCATTCTCTCATAAACTTTATATAATGGGTAATTAACCCTTTTCAGTGCAAGTGTTGAAATACTCAAGACTGCTGAATAGTATCCTATCCCAATGACGCTTTTGCTCCACATCAAAATTAAACCGACTATTATAACTTCACTTTGTGGGAGAATCAAATCTTTATCTATAATCTTTTATATGAATGATTTGAAGACTTTGAAATTTTATTTTTATAATGATCTCTACAAAACATGATAGTCATTTTAGAAAATACAAAAAACATAAGCCTTTAAATCTTCTGATGTATAGCTAAAGTCCATTCTTTTTTCCTTCCTGCCTTCTCAAAATACTCAGTTGATCATATGAAATGATTCAAAAGACATTTTTTGTTTGGATTTTGGTCTAGGAATGAAAACAGAAATATTAAAAAATCTCAAAGGATAAAAATTAAATTGAATCAAAGATGAGCCCAGGTGTACACAGTGAAACCTGGGATGGCTTTGACTTTATACAAAGCTGGCCTCAAAGCTCTTCTGTTAGGTTTGCTTTGAGTGTGGGTCATGTGAACTCTGGGTGAACTCCGTAGGTACCTTCTGACCAAAATCATTCTGTGATTCTATTTTATTATTCTAATGGAGGCAGATACTCAATGTCCAGAGAACTAATTATTTAAAAACAGAGTTTAAATTTAATCAGTTTTTCAACCGCAGGAGGTAAAACAAGTACCAGTTTTATATTATTTCACCCTGTGTTTGAGTAGCTAATCCTAGACCTGCTCTGAGAATCTTCCCAAGAATGTAAATCCAATTACATATAAGACATTTTCTTGTAGACATACTGGAAATTTCTCTGCATTTACTTGCATGGTTCCTGTCAGATTTTGTTATCTGATAACATAGACACATAATACTTCAAGAATTTTTCTCATCTCTAAATATCTCAAAGTACATTAAGAACAGTCAGAAATTAAATCATGTAAAGCTCTTTTAAAATGGGGAAATATTCCATTGTTGCCCATGTATCAATGTAAAAACACACACAAAGAAATTAAGCCATTTTCTCAAGATTTTGTAATGAAAATAGTGGGCAATTACGGTTGTGCCTCTAAATAGACTAAAAAATGGCTTTCAGCCTGTAGGTAACAAAGGCTGGAAAAGTTTTGTATGACGTCTCTCTGCCTCCTTGGCTACCACAATTCTGGACTGTTTAGAAAAATAATTTATTTGCTCAGGTAAGTGTTAGCAAAACTTCTACAACTCAGTGAAAGGACGTTTTTTCTCTCTTATAAATGCTCATTTGTTTAGGTTGCAGTTCATGAAAAGTTTTAGATGTATGCTTGTATTTATCCTTATTGAGTATGATTTCTAACATATGCATAAAAAACAAAAAAAGATAAAAAATTAGGTCCAAGATTTAAATATTTCAAAGTTAATCAGGAGAATTGGACTATTAGATACTTGTTGGCATTTGGCTGATGGAAGGAAGTCCAGACCCACAAGAGATAATCCCTGGATATCTGTGATCGTCATTAAATAATATCTAGAGTGATCTATAAATAGATAAATAGGCAATTATGTGGAAGATGTTGCTGAATGCCTCAAGGTCTCTAAAGTAAAACACTTCCATGCAAGCTCAATAAGAAATTTCCAGATCACAATTCCAGTAATTTAATGCTATCTGAGTCCTATGTAAATCCCTGATGTTCCTTTTTCAATTTGGCCACAAGATATGGAGACCTGAATCAGGAGCCTTGAGATCCACACATGCAAACTTCTTGGGAGCTTTACACTGTTAGACACAGACTCTGTCCGTGTTTTGTCCTATGTAATTCCAAAAAGAAGGAAGTGATGGGAGAGATCCAAAATCCAGAGTCGAAAAGGTTCAATTTTTTGTCAGCCTTTACCAAGCTAGGAATGACAAATTTGCCATGAATTCTCTAACCTTTTGGACTGCCAAATACAGAGGAAAAAAAAAATCCAGCAACTTCAGTTGCCTCAGATTTTTTCTAAAAGGCATGAGAGGAGAACTTGGCACTCTAGGATTAATGTGCTTTTACCCTTTTTGGTGATGTGAGACTGCATTCCAAACTTTCTGCAGAAAAATTTCTGAGAAAAGACTTCGTCAGCAGGACCTTACATCCTGTCACAAGGTTGTACATGCATCACCAAGCTCTGCTCTCAGGTACCTTAATGTATATCTGAAGTCAGTGGCGGTAATTCCAGCATTACAGCAGCATCACTGGCAGCAGATTTTGGCCTTTGACTGCTTTTTGTTTAGACTTTTCTCAGTGCATAGTAGCATATGTGCTACTTCAAAAAAAAAAAAAAGTCATAATGTTGCCACAATAGAAGCACAAGTGCTTGCAGCCAATGGTGTTAGAGTACAGTTCTTGATTAGAACAAAATTGCTTAAGACAAGACTTACTGCTTCCTTGACTTAATTCACTATTACACCCCAAATTTAATCACATACCACATTGACTCAAAAACCACCAAATAGTCTTGGTCTTGAAAACTGACCTAGAAATGATCTTGAGTAGACTATTTCCAATACTTTCATTTAGGTTGAAGAAGCTTCCACTAGATTTTTAGTACATCTCTTTGCAGACAGATCTTAAATATTGCAAAAATGATTATTTTTTAAAAAATTATGTTTAATTTGATTAATTGTTCAATGACATTCAACAAGTGGGTTTTCTGATATAGATCAAGTCTTGCATTCATAGTTCTGTCAGGTTTGTTATTTCCAAGAACTAGAGTGATTCTCTGTGACAGATACAGTTTGTCCTTTCTGCTCACTGTTATCTTTAAGGTAGCTAGATTATAGGATCAATACAATATCTATGCTTACCACTGAAATTAGAAATAACTTATTAAAGACATAGGAATTTCATATGAGTCGACAGAAATACATCAGAAATATCACATGACACTTCCTTTACACAAAGATGTTGAGACAAAAATAGACAACAAAACAAAGCCACACACATGCTCTCAATAAACAAACAAACAAACAAACAAACAAAACCAAAAAAACCCCAAAAGTCAGGATAAGAGGAAACTATTAGTTTGTGTCCACCTTTGAGGTTCCATCAGAAACTGGTTATAGAGGAGAACAACACCATACATGAAAACTCTCTGAGATTAGAGAGTCTGTAAGTAATTACATGGCATGCTTGGGTTCTTCAACAGCTTACATCTTGCGCACTATTCTGTCTTGCCGAACAACTCCTGAAAGCACAAGGTCTTCCCTTTCATTAAGTTAAACTAGACTAAAAAACTATTCAACATCAAGATCAGGTACACAGAGAAAGGAATCTTACAGAGTTACTATCCAGTCACCATTGTCATTTCCAGGGATGGAAAAACCTCTACAAATCCTTTTTCCACATAGAAGTGGCCACAGAAAATTACAAATATTTCCCCAATTCACTTTCCTGAAAATCCCTGTGACATTGGCTTTATTCGTTTGAATTCATAAACCGTACTTCTCTGAAGTAGCAAAGATTTGTTCAACTATTTTGTGTTTAAATATGGAGATGAAAACCCTAATAGCAATTTAATTTGACTAAATACTTACATACTTTATGGTCAATCATCCAGATCTTTTACAAGGTTCCTTGACTTCGGAATTACTAATCTCAAATGGTACTATATATGAGCCTTGTCTGACATGACATATATTGAAACAGACTGTGGAACGATCTCTTAGAGATGAGAACCTTGCTACAGTTTTAGTGAACCAAAGCTAAGAGGCAAATTATTCAATTATAGTAAATTTAGAGTAGCTTAATATTGAATAGAAGTGGTTCTATCATCAGAGCATCATATTGAAAACCCTTGAGCAGCAAAGTAGCTCCAAAAATGCCAAGGATTTTTTAGCCACTCATTAAGAAAATTCATCTGTCTTGATTTTTTTATGAACAATTTGACTCTTTGTACATTAATGGCTATGGAGACATTTTTAGGTTAGTGTACTGATGTTCCAATTTACCTTGGATAGAACTGCACTAAAGGGGGCAAGAAAGCAGGATTAGTGCAGAGCGGTTATGGTAGAAGTTGTGGGTCTATAATTGACCCATAGGCTGTAAGTGCTCTGGGCAGTACCTGTATAAGCATCTAATGCAAAGAATTCTGCTCTCTTCTTTCAGTATAATATATTGTGAAGTCTGCAGGGGTGGGGGAATCATGTCAGTCCTATTCCAGTTTTTTTCCCTAAAATACAGTTCAGATCACTGTAATTTGTCCCAGTCTGTTGTATGGCTTCCCCCATAGGTCTGACCAAGTAAGACAAGACTCTGATAGTGAGGTCAATCAAGACAAATTGTTTTGTCATGCAAGTGGTACAGGTTCATGAATTTGAGAACACTGAAGCTTACAGCAAAATTTCAGAGGTACCTCTTTAAAATATCAATGCTTTGTCATTCTTCTTCTGAAGCCATATATTATACTCTTATTCAACAACTGATTTAATTCTTGTATAAATACAAGAGTAACAGGTTGCAATGTCTTTCAGCTCACCAGTTTGTTCTGTGTTCAGCAATCCAGATGCTCACTTTCCAAAATGGAGGATGTCATCATGTACAGTCTCAGTGGTGATGCAGTTGTAACACATGTATGCCAGAAAACGTTTTACAGGTTAACTACAGCTGCCGGTGACAAAGTTGTGAACATCAGTTCCTTCTAAGGATCATCTCCCAAGTCACTTGCTGTTTTCACTGCAGAAATTAAGGAAGTTCTGTGAATGGTCAGGAAAAGGTAACATTCTAGATTTGGATGAAAATGTTTATTTAGCAGTACTAATTCCTGCTCACCCTCAGGCTTCTTAGGATTGGAAAAATGGTCAGGCCTTTTTTCTGTCCCTTTCAGGATTGCAAAAAAAAAAGTTTAACAAAAGTTCATGAAAACGAGTATTCTATGTTCAGTACATTAAGTGAAAAGATAATGCATAAGTGAGTATAATAAAGATGGGGGTTTTTTTCATATGTGCACCAAGCTGTTCTTTGGGAGATTATTTGTAGGGGGGGTTGTTTGTTTTGTTTGGTTTGGTTTTTTTCTTGTTTCTTTTTGTTTTGTTTTGTTTTGTTTTTTTACTTTGGATTCCTAAATTACTCTTGATTCATATCTGCAGCAACCAATCAGAATCAGCAAATAATGCAGTGCCTAGAGTACTCAGTCATTTATCATGGAATTAACTCTATTTACTTCTGTGATGTTCATAGTAAGTTGCATTGCAGTTTCATTTGATTTAGCTACTTATTCATTTTTAAGTCTGAATATAGCAGACTATACTTTTGCTATCTGCAAAGGATATGTGTGATGTTATTGTTACTACTATTGTCTCTTATTAAGATAATCCTTCACCTTTCTATTTTTCTCATTGTAATGGGCGATTGAAGCCTGACTAAGCAAAAAGATGGTATCTGTAAAGTGAAGAAGATAGTGTGTTTTTCTTGCCTTTTAACCCAAGAATTGCCTCTTTCAGCTAGGCTTGACACTTAGGGTAGCTTGAACCTGCTTTGCATACTGTGAATTCTTACACCAGCAGCATAATTGTGACAGGGGCTAACTAGAATTTCCACTCCCTCAATGTGACTTATTTTTTGAAGAGTGCCAGAATCAGTAGAGGAAGTTTAACTAAAGCCAGATTAAGAAATTAGTCTCCAATTTCAAAGGTTAAGGAAGAAAATATAGATTGTGGCAGGTACTTCCAAGAGTGTATTTTCTGAATCTGGTATGCGTATATTTACACTTTTATTCCTTTGTGTTTGATACACAACTGTTTGTGACTTTGTAACATTCGAGAGCAATACATGCAGTGACCGACAGCTGCTCCTTCGAGATACCAATCCAGACCCCAGTGAGGCCAGGGACAGTTTTTCTGGTGGCTTTATTTGATACTAACTTCTATTTTTATGTACATAGGGTTCAAGCTAGTATTTTTTGAATATGGAAATAGGGAATGACACCAAATTAACCTCCACCCAGATCTTTCCTCCATTAACCTCCTTTTGATTTTCTCACATGATCCGGAAGCCTTTCTGAAATCAGGTGAAATCTCATTAGCCAAAGATCATACATCTACTGGGGTAGACCTCAATACAATAGATTCCAATGTGGAAACATGAACATACAATCTACATTTGTTATTATTATTATCCCCACTAAATATTTATAATGCACACTAAATATTTGTAATGCAGTAACCTGTAAGAGCCTCATTCAAAATTCTTGTCTGTTATGTGCATTTTATTTCCAAATAAGTCAGACTGCTCCAGTTTGCAGCATCACACAAAGGTGCAGTGCCATTCAGAAGCTGATAAGAAGCAAACAGGTCTGTTTAGTACCACTCTTGTGTCCTTACCACTGAAAATGCTGCCTAACATATTTATGTATTATATTTCTCATCATAGTGTGATCCAGGTGCCAGGTAAGAACATAAGTTTGCAGCCTCATGTAACAAACCACTCTGTCATGTACCGTTAGCACCTCTGACTGAGAGATGATATTGTTCTTAGTACAGATATTGTGTGTTTTCTCATAGTTGCCTTGTGTTCATGATCTGGCTACATCTAGATTAAAACTCTCTACAACTAGGTTCTGTGTTCGTACAGCACGTAGCATGGGATGAGATTCTGATCCCTGATTAGGGGTCCTAGCACAAGCTGCACTATGAATGAATGTCTAAAAATAAAGCAAGGATGCTAAAAAACTCAACAAAAAAACCCAACAAAATTAAAACAAATTAAAACAGTAGGCAAACAAATTTTAAGTAATGATGATAAATAGTTTGAAGTCCTAAAATAAACAAGCCAGTACTTCTACTTAGTACAGCTCTTATGCATGTGTTTAATGTTACATATATGAAAACCCCCAGAATTTCAAGGATACTAGTAATTTACTTAAAAATTAAGCTTCGGGCTAGTGGAATACAGCCTTAATGAGGATGACTTGGGTAATCTAATATGCTCAATGAATTAAACACCTGATAGACTAATCATGTAATTTTGACATGTTGAACCCAACTGTAATCATACCAAACTTGTCAATCTGTTCACAACAGACAACATGTAGGGTTGTCTGTGCAGCAAACATGAAGATATTCAGCCAGAGATCAGCCTGGCTCAAAGTTAACAAAATTCCATAATCCTTTGTGTCCACTGACTCAAAGAGGAAGCTTTTCATGTAGCAGGCTCAAAAGATGAAGTGTTCTATTTTAGGAGCAAGGAGAAAGTTCCTGAGCATGAAGTCCAAGGGAATTAGTCAAATTGAGAGTGTGGAAAAATGCTGTGATGAATTCTGTCTCCATCTAAACTATCAAAAGAGGCAGTGCCTTCATTATTAGTTTCATATCAATGTATCAGGACAATGAACACTCCCTGCTTCTCTGAGCAGGATGCTCATTTTAAGAGAGGTGTTAGGAAGATTATTTGATGGTAGGCTCTTCTGAAGCTCGTAAGTGTTGAAGGAGGTCACTTAAGATGGTTCAAAATAATTCCTTTTACATTTCACTTTTGCATGCCTAATTTATTGTTTTGATCAGCATATTCCAACGATGAATGAGGGAACCATTTGATTCAGGTTATTCTTGGAAAAATCCAAGCATTCATTGCAAACCTGAAAATCTAAACTTGTAATCAGAAGTTTCATAAATCACTGCACATGGAAAGAGTATGAGATATCTCTTGCTGTCTCAATCTAGACTGTTTCCTTCATGGGGAATAACAATGGTGATTCTTCAATCTTTTGTTGTCTTTCCTTGCTGCTTTTTTGTATTGGTTTTACATTTAATAAGAATTGTGGAAGGAAAACCTTCTGCTTCTAGTAAGCAATATCACAAATACAGCTTTGGTTTCTACCTGACTTCTTCTTTAATTACAGAAAATTAAATAAAAGAACTTCCCCCCACTGTAGTTGTGTTTCGGAAATGTTCAGGCACTCTTTTAAAAGTGTAGAACTTTAGTGCCTTAAGGATATAACAATGCTTTATTTGGATTCAAGTGATTAAAGAGCTAATTTTCTTAGTGGGAGGTTAGTACATTTATACAGAGAAACTGCATTACAGGAATATGGATATATTTGAGTTCCATGGGGGCCCAGGGAATTCCAAATTCCCATCTCTCTGCTTGTAGCAGCAAAGACCATAAAAAAGAAGAAAAAAACCCTCAGTGTTCTCTATCTTCTGAGTCTGTGTCTTCTATATAGCTGGAGACAGTTACATTCATTTTTCCCTAGGGGACTAACTTTTTCTGAAGTAGTCTGTTTGGTCTTTTAATTGTGAAGTCATAGAGTTAATTTCCTCTGCATTGATTTTCAAATGATGCTGTAAATGTGAGGTTCAGATTCTGTTTCTGTGTAACCGATCTGGTTGTTTAATACTTTCAAAGAAGTTTGATTTCATCCAAGCCAAAAATCTGAATATAGGGAAGCAAAGAACAGAGCATAAAATCTGGGCAATCCTGCATAGTATTTTTTATTGCACCATAGAATAGGTTTCCAATAAAAAAGGGCTTTGTAACTGTAATATTTTCTGTTCTATGTACAGAGCAGGATTGCAGCAAGTATTTGAAAGAATTATTTCTTATTTTTTATGTTATACCTATTTGCTGAATTAAATTTGATGATGCTGTTCATTGTTCTGATAAATAAGCTGTCTGAATGCTTTTCCACAGTATTATCCGGAATGAGAGTTTTAGATGATGAAGGATATGGTCTCCAGTTGAAAGCCAGGAAGGCGTTTCACCCAAAAGAATTGGAATTAATCAGCAGGGAATTTGGCCTGGATGCAGGAATTGGATGATTATGTGTCATTGGCTTTGGGTCATCCAGATGAAGACATCTCCAACAGAACTACTGGTTTCTGCATTCCCCCAATACTGAGTTCAAGTGAAGTGAGTTGTTTGCTGAGTGAAAGGTGTGAACACCTTTAAGCACATGTGGTTTATACATTTTGTCCAACAAAAACCAATACTGCTCATAGTGTATAGATGGACACAGTCACTTTCCAAGATGAAGTGTAGCATCTTCTGAAAGACTCTGGGAAGTCTCACATGGTTCTTCTGATAGTGGAGCCAAACTTGAATACCCTGTACACTCCTTCAACTCACAGGCTGCTGATTCTTATAGGTTAAGCAAGGTAGTGTAACTGCATTTTGGAGAGGAACTTATTCCATTGAGATGCAGATAGGTGACTGCACAGGATGCCAAATAGTGAACTGGAAGGAGATTCCCCCAACAATGGCTTCTTTTTACTTATCTACCTGCCACTGAAAACCATTTTTTTTTGACTGATAATATTTCTATGCATTCATATTGAGGTCTTTTTGCTTTTCTCAAAGCATTGGCCTTAGAAGCGACTTATGACAAGCATGTTTAGCTATGCATGTCTCAAGTAATAAATAACAGGTCTTTAATTTTCCATCTGAGTGCTGGGCACACAAACTTTGCCTGATTACTGATTAGGGTTTAAAGAGCTAACCAGTTTGGGGCACAATATCCAGGCAAATCAATTGTTTTAATCTCAGTCTGGAGAAGAGACTAGGAAATACTGTAGATATTTTATATTGTTCTTTAAAAGCTGAGGAGATTAATGCTAGATCCTTTATGTGACACAGCACAATAATCTGAGTTCAGACAGTTAGTTTATTGAAGGGAAACCCTTTTTTTGTCTGCATTCCAGGATTTAAAAGAAAAAATAGAAGCTGGGATTAGAGCCAGACTGAGGAGAAATGATGCAGTCTGTCAGCAAGCCCTCAGGTAACAATATCATAATTTATAAATTCTACCAACAATAGGATAGTAATTAAAGATGTAAGTTTCCCTTTTCCTGTCTCTATTTTCAGCAAAACAGATTTCTGAATGCTAGACTGTTTGTGTGTGTCCCAAAGCAAGGATTTAAACCAAAACCAAAAAAATGTCTTGAAAAAACCTGAAGAATCAAACCATACAAAAGGGCTCCATTTTAGCTTCTGTTATGACTTGCTCTTCTTATTACTTATGCTGTAATAAATTGGTGGCACGTTGGACTTTCTAACTTGTATCACTGCATGATCCAGAATCACTTTCCTACAAAGTCAAGTTGGAACATTTTGTGATTTGTTTTGATTTAAAATGAGAAGAAGCACACTGGCCCAGATCTTGTTTTGTTCCTTAGAGCTTGTGAATTTGCCCTGATGAGTTCCATCTTTGCTGTATCTGGTATTTGGCCCATTAATTCAAGTAGCTGGGGCTGAGTGAGAAAAGTGTGGGGCTACATGTGGGGAACAAAAATAGTTGGATGGTAAAACAGCACCTGCTTCCCCAAATTACAACAACCCTGATAATTTCATACTCTAACTGTGTAGGATCATGTTGAATAATACAGTGAGTTTATTGTTGGCAAATGCTGACTTTTTTAGTGGCAAACAAGTACCAAATCATTTTTGTTAGCACCAATTAGAGTATTTTAAATGCCTATCTAATTTCTGCTTATTTCATTTGTAATGTCTTTGGGTTATGGATATTATTTTATGTAATGTTTCTACAGTGCCCATCACAATGGGACTCTATTTGTGATTGGGTATAGAGGGTGGTAGAGTATTAACAAAACCAATAATATTAATAATAATAAATTAATTACATCAGTTTGTACTGTGATCTTGTCAACACTCATCAGTTAAGCAGTATTGGACTAGTCTAATAGTTAAATGGCAGGCTGTCAGGGAACACTTCTGTTTAACAGATGGTACTGAACAAGTGCCCAGGCATGGTATTAGGACATTGTGTTGTACCAGGTTCCACCAGACATAAAATTGAGGTCTTGACCACTTACAGCCATAAACATCAAATGCTGTATAAAATAAATACACTAACCACAAGTCTTGACTGCAGTGCTAACTAGAATCTTCAAAATGCTTTCTCCTGACTGTTGATTGCTGAATGTGATCAATATTGGCCAAATCAATCTTTGAGATTCTTTCTGCTAGGTCTCCTTCTGTCGTGTCCCTAGATAAGGTGCTTTTCACCTTGCACATTACATCATTTAGCAATGTTGACCTGTAGTCCCCCTTAACAGATCCTGTGTGCCACTCTGTTTTTTTTAATAGTGAATGGTGTTGTCTTTCTATGTACAGATCTGACAGTTAAGCTAAACAGTACAATGTTCTTATGGCCTCCATACCCAGGAATTGGCCTTTTAGCATCTCTTGGGGAAACACTGAATTGCAGCTATCAAGTTTTTGAAATGGATTTTTTACTAAAAAATATGTATTTTGCCCAGAGAGAAGTGACGTATTGGATTTCTCTCTCCCATTTTTTACTGTAACTGTCGATAGTCATTTCAATGACTTAATTTGCTTTAGTCCTCTTCTACAGAATGTCTCATGAAGAAAGAATCAGTGAGGACAAAATTTTGACAGTCTTTCCAAGCATAACTCCTTTTTTTTAGAAAGTTCTCCTTTTCTTTCTCTTTCACACCAAAGGAAGAAAATCTGATTTTAAGATCAGGGTTTTTTTCTTCTTTAGGCCTTGACAAGTAGTTCAGGAAAGAATTCTGATCTGTCTTAATTTATATCTTGATCAAGTAGCCTTAACTGAACCTAAGCAGGTGAGTAAAGGCTGTTTGGATTTACTATGCTGTTTCTTTGTTGCTTCTCTCCACTTGATGACCTGAAGAGTGACTGGTTAGTCCACCTGAAGTGTGACTGGTTAGTTCGCAGTTTAGGAACAACTGGGAGTACCCATTGGTGTACACAGCCACTAGCACATGCTGCAAAAATGTTGTGTGCAAATCACTCACTAAAAAACAGGTAAGTATAAAAATGCTTATAGTATTTCCTTATCCAAGGGATTGTCTTTTCCACTTTCATAGCCTGTAGACAACAACTTTAGGATTGATATATATGTCTTTTCCCCAAGTTAAAGAAGAAAATCCTAATGATTTTATTAGACAGTTCTTCCAGTCATTACTGCATTGACAGTACAAAAAGATATCTGAAAACTGACATTCCCTTATATTCACTTGTTTTGCTAATGTCACTTAGCCTGGCTCCTTAACCTGTATGTAATACCAAATATTTAAATTTAGGAAAAATGAGGAATGAGTACAAATGTGTGTTGGTTAAAGAAACAAAATCCTAAACAAATAATGTCACAGGTTATAATTATTTAAAGCTCAGAAAGATTTCTAGGAAGGCAATGAAATAAAAAATAATAGGTGAATTCATGAGGGCTGCCATCACAGTGAATACCACCATGACCTCATCGACCTTCTTTCCAAACAGTGCTACTTACTCATTTTGGGATTCAGTTCACAGTCACTCTCCTGGCCTTTAATGGAAGTGAATGACTTTGGGGTATAAGCAGGGCATGATTATAATACCATAATGAACTACCTCCTGCATGTGTATCCCTTACCTTGTACTAGAGGGAATTAGAATGACCTCAGCTGTATGTCATAGGCTGTTAGCAGTGAGCACAGGTACATGAGGATGAGCTTAGTCTTAACATGGGAATATGCAGTGAACTGGGGGCTGGCTGCATAAAAGAACCTAGGTCATGCAACATGCAATTTTTAGGTGCCTAGCAGCCTAGTGAAATTTGCAGTCCCAAGTGTTGCAGGCAAGATGCGAAATGCAAGGACTGAGGAACCTAGGGATGAATTCTCAAAAACCAGGATGCTTTAGGCATCTCATAGAGCACATACAAGAAGCTGATTTCTTCTCTCAGGGACCAGAAGTTTCTTGAGATTTCTAATCACAGTGGACCTGAGCAGCTAGCTCTGGGTTAGGCTCTGTTTGTGAGGATTCATGTGTATCGAAACAAATAGATCTTCAGCCTAAGCCCTTGCATTCAGACTGCTCTCCAAAAAATCAGGGAGTAGTTTTAAAATCTTTATCTTCTTTGATCTGGAATAGGGACTTAAGTCTTTTTTTTTTCTCCACATCCAAGAATGTTGCCCAAATCACTTGGCTATCTGGCATGTTGGATGAAGTTTTCAACTACTCTTAGTAAAGAAGTTAAAGGCTGTATATGTGATTAAAGACTCAGACTTTGGCAACAGATGAGTGAGATGTTAAGGATCTTTGCAATGCTTAAAATTTGGATTGATTTGCCCTAAATGGCTCTGTGGACCTAATCCTGAGAAAGCAAAATATTTGGAGCCCGTATCTAGCAAGATTTAAATTTTGTAGTGGCTGTAACAGTAAAGCTCTTGGAGTTGTGCAGCACAGCAATGAAATCTTAGATGACCATTGTATTTAGCATACTTACCTAATTAGAAAAGTCTCACTCTTGTTATAATACTGTAGATGTCAATAACTTTAACATTATAGGTCAGTAACTTAAAACACATGGAAATTTCAGAAAACAGTGTGTATATATGCATTGCTTTTTATTTGCATGTCTCTCTTTTTCATTTATAATTGCTCACTTTGCTATGTGCATGTCCTCAGAAAGAAAAAATATCTTTGAGACAATCATTATTTGGGGTCACATAAATTTGTAAAATATTCTTTCTCCAAAGGTCAGATCTTCATGGAAATAAAAATGGAGTATGTCTAGCTCACAAAAACAGGACTGTTTTCAGGATGCCCAGTCCTGTCTAGTTTCTTGCTCTCAGGCACACACCCATCTCTGGAAATGTGTTGCCTCATGTTAGGAGCTCTGGTCTAACCACTCCAATATATAAGGTTATGAAAGGATTTGCTTAAGGCATTTTTATTTTTAACCAGGCAAGATGTCAGGAGAAGAAGAGGGAGGTGTTAAGGGGAGGAAAATTATCTTGGATTTAACATGGATGAGAAATGTGAAAATGTGTAACTCTCAAATGCTTATGCTTTGGGAGACAGTACTGCTTCAGCTTAAGAATGAATGAAAGAGACAAGCAAAGTGTGGTTCCTTGTTCAGAATGCAGTAGTACCAGAAGAAAGGTTTGCGCAAGGCATTTGGCAAGTAAATTTGAGAAATAATCTGACAACAGTGGACTGTGCAGTCTATAAAGCAAGATGGCTTGTTTCCATCTTTTCTAATAAAGGGGGGGAAACTGACTAAAGATAAGATGAAACCAATCTATCTGTTAAAGGAATGTTTCTGCTCAAAACATTAGACCAACAAAATTTGAGTCTGAATCTCACAAAGTCAATGCAGAGGAGAATAACACAAGGTCAATGCACTTTTTCCAGCTTTCATTTCAGCTGTCTGGTCAGGCAATGTGATATGTTAAAACCTTTATTTTGAATCAGTGTTAAGTGAATGTGCAGCTAGAGATGCACCAAAATGATGATATTAAAGTAAAAAAATATCCCTTGAGAGCATGCCTCTGTACCTCCTCATCCCCCCAGCACAGTTAGAACTTCTGGCCAACAAAGCCAATCTATAGCTATTATATCTCTTTGTCTCTTTTCATATCTCCTAATAGAAGCATTGTTGTAGCTGCTGGCTAGAAAATTAAGCAAGTGAACTATCCCTGTCTCTCCCTCTCTCTTCTCATGAGATTACTGGAAAAATTTATCAGTCTCTCCCTTTCTCTTTTTCTCTTTGCTGGCTGGTAGCACACTGGAGGGACTTAGACTGAAATAGTTTAATTCTCGTATATCTCATGTAGTCTTTGCTATAGATGGTGGACATATTCTAATTCTCATCCTCTAGGGGGAAAGATGGGTAGTGTGTGTAGTTACTTCCAGATGGTGATTCAAGAGTCTGGTTCATTAAGAGAGAAGTAAAATATAAAGCAGCAAAACTGAGAGGGAGCCAGGAGACAAAGCAGTGATCTGTGGGCATTTTGCTGAGGAGCATTTTGTTCAGTGGAAGTTGAGCTACAGTGTTCCTATTCAGGTTTATGGGAAAGTTCACAAGCATTCTAGTTATAATGGATACAGCTGAGGATCCAGCATCCTGTTCTTGCAGAACTTGAACTAGTATCTCTTTGTGTTTTGGACCACTGTCCATTCCATTGGAATCTAAAAGTTGTAAAAAGTAGCACAGAATCATAGAATGCCTTGGGTTTGAATGAACCTTAAAGATCCAGCACTAGTTCTAGCACCCCTACTGTAGGCATGGACACCTTTCTCTAGATCAGATTGGTCATAGCACCATGCAACCTGGCCCTGAACACTCCCCATCCCAGTTATGATAGGGCATCTGCAATTTCTCTGGGCAACCTGTTCTGGTTCCTCACCATCCTCACAGTAAAGAATATCTCCCTTATATCTAATTTAAAACTACTCTTTCAGTTTGAAGCTGTTTCCCCTTGTCCTGTCACTGCATGCTCTCGTAAATTGTACAGGTACTGGAAGGCTGCAATTAGGTAACCCCAAAGCCTTCTCTTTTCCAGGCTGAACAATCCTGATTCTCTCAGCCTTTCCTTGTAGGAGAGTTGCTCCATCCATCTAATCACCTTGGTGTCTCTTCTCGGAACTTGCTCCAACAGGTCTGTGTTCTTCCTGTGCTAGGAATCCAGGTGGAGTCTCACCATAGCAGAGCAGAGGGGCAGAATCCCCTCCCTTGATGTTCTGGCCTTGCTACTTTGGATGTAGTCCAGGATACAATTGACTTTCTGGGCTGCAAAGGCACGTTGCTGGCTCATATCCGACTTCTCACCCACCAACACCCACAAGTCCTTCTTGTCAGGGCTGCTCTTGATCTGTGCATCCCCCAGCCTGTATTGATACCATGGATTGCAGAAACCCAAGTGCAGAATCCCGCACTTGGTCTTGTTAAACACCACAAGGTGCCAATAGATCCACCCCTCAAGTGTGTCCTGGTCCCTTTGGATGGCATCCTGTACCTCAGCTGTGTCAACCACACCACTTAGTTTGTGTTATCTGCAAATTTGCTGAAGGTGCACTCAATCACATAATCTATGTCCTTAATGGAGATATTAACCAGTATTTTTTCCAATATGGACTCCTGAGAGACACCACTTGTCACTGATGTCCATCAGGACTCTGAGCCACTGACCACTACCCTCTGGGTGTGACCATCCAATCACTTTCTTATCCATCTAACAGTCCACCTATCAAATCCATCTCTCTCCAATATAGAGAGAAGGGTGTTGTGGGGGACCACATCAAAAGCTTTACGGAAGTCCAGAAAAATTATAACTATAAGCTTTCCCTTCTCCACTGTTGCAGTCACTCCATCATAGAAGGGAACTAGGTTGGTCAGGCAGGAGTTGCCCTTGGTGAGGCCATGCTGGCTGTCCCAAATCACCTCCCCGGCCTCCACATGCTTTAGCAGAGCATCTAGGAGGATCTGTTCCATGATCTTCTGGATCACCTGTCAGGTGAGCCTGACAGGTCAGTAGTTCCTGACTGCCCTCCTTTCTACTCTTTTTAATCATCAGTGCAGTGTTTCCCTTTTTCCAGTCACTGGGACTGCCATGACTTTTCAAATGTTATGGAGAGTGGCTGAGGAACTACATCAGCTAATCCTCTCAGGAGTCTGGGATGTATCTCATCAAGTCCTATAGACATGAACATTGAGGTTCTTGATTGGTCATGAACCGGATCTTTACTTACAGTAAGTGCCTGGGAGGCACTTTGACCCCCCAGGCCACATCTTGCAGTCCACTCCCTTCAGAGGTATGGGAAAAGAGGTTAACATTGAAAATTGAGGCAAAAATGTTGTTGAGCACCTCAGCCTTCTTCTCATTCATTGTTACCAGTTTTCCAGCATTGTTTATTTGGTATACCTTCTTCACCTTCATTTTCTGTTTAACGCACCTGTAGAGGCTCTCCTTGTTATTTGCAGGGGTTGGTGTTTTGTTTTGTTGTTAGGGTTTTAATTTTGTTTGTCTGTTTTGTTTTCTGTATAAGTAGGAAGCATCTTTCATCTTATTTGGAGAGCAAATGTGGACCACAAAATTTTTATTAAACACATCTCCTCTGAAGATACTCATTGAAAGTATTTCTGTCATTCCCTGTGCAAAAGATGCTTGGTGAAAGTATGAGGCTCTTCTTAAAAAGCTTATCTACCAAAAAAAAAATCGATTGGAAAGAATAGTGAAATGGGTTCACGAAGTAGTTTACTTTTGTAGGGATTGACTTAGCAAGATAAAAACATCTTTGGGGGAATGAGGGGGTCATATGGCAGTAAAAAGGCATGATGTGTTAATAGCAGGAAGAAAATTTGAAAAGTTCTATAGGCTTCAGAAATTAGGCCAAGAATTACATTCATATCTATGATGAGCATTCCTTTATAGTGGTTTTCTTTTTTAATTTCATATGTTGACTTACCATCAAAAAAGTGTATATTTAATATTTACTGTCAACACACACTCACAGTTTTTACCCTTAGATGTGTACATACCAGGTCACAGAGGGGAGACCTGCACTCCCCATGATGTGACAAGGGGAAGAGCAATAAAATGACATTTCTATGAAATTGCTGTTCTTCTTCTACAGTTACTAAATTCATTTGGAAAAGAAATTCTCAAACAATTAACTAAACTAATATCTGGAACCACCTGAGGGGTCCACAGACCTATTTCATCTGGTCCACTGATTTTTGGTGCTTTTGTATAGACTAGAGTGAGAAAAAGTAGCTATCACTGTTAGTTTCTGAAAATCAACAGCTGGCAAACACTTGCTGGGACATCCATTGCTCAGGAATGTAGCCAACCACTCATCTTAAAGGTGAGGGTTGTCACTGCTTATGAGGGGTACAAGGCACCCATCACCTCTGGGGATGCCCCAAACAGTTTCTGTCCCAAAGCATTAAGGAAAAACATGGGAACAAGCAGTTTGTTAAGAACTCTTTCATCCCTTACTGAAGGAGAACTTGAGGAAAATTTTTTTTTGTTAAATTACAGTTTTATTGAAAGTGTTCATACATTGGCCTCAAAACATTCATGTCCAAATTGCAGTGGGTTTTTTTGAATTTCCAGTGTATTAAAGAAAACGTTCCCCTCAGGCACTCTTGGCCTGAGGAATGTTGTATGGCACAGTGACAAAGGAATGGTTGGAAGTTGAAGTGTTGAAAGGCATGAAAAAGTCTGGCATTCTTCTTTGCTCATTGCTTTCACTGGCTTGATATCTGACGTTGGACAAGGCAGGCCCAGTTTACTCAGCTAGAAGGTGGGACTGATAATAGTACTTCGAGTGAGTTGTTGAGAGAATTATTTAATTAATGTTACTGAAAGACTTCAAAATCCTTAGCTAGATAATATTCTAAAAGTAACCCATTTCCTTCAATAATGATTACCTGCCAGGTGGGAGTACTCATTTGGGATTCAGCACTTATAGTGTTGCACAATGCAGAAAGTATATAGGAAGGAAAAAGAAGAAAAATCTTTTTAAAGAACATAGTTGGTTTATTTAAAAGATCACTTTGTGCTTCTGCCTGTGTAGATCTACTACACCATTGAGGAATCATTACAATGATTGCAATGCTTTAAAGTAAGGTGCAAGCTCAGCGTTTAGGCTCTAAATAAGAACACTGAAAATAATATTTTTTCCTTCTATGCTGTAGAAATAGTACTTTAAAATATCTTCCTAACATAAATTGTTTTCCTTCAGTCCCTTTATCCCCTGTTACAAATTACAGTGGAGCTCAATAATGAATGGATAGAGCTGATTTTTCCAGTACCTAAAGGAAGCAGGTGAGGTGATAATTGCTTTTGTTTTTGAAGATCTGTTTTGAAGAAGACCTCACCCAGGATCACGTGCTGAAAGAATCACACTGAATTGAGAATATGGGTAATAGCTGGGGAGTGCACTAAAATGCAAGCCAGAGAGTTTTCAAACATAAAGCATCACTTAGGAAAATCAACTTCATTATTGTCTTCATTATGAATTGGTGTTAATTGGAGAGCAGGGATATGAGGAAGGGTGACTTAACCTGGGCTTTGGTCTCTGCTGTAACCTTTAGTCCAGATTTTATCTATCTTGTTTGATTCTTCCTTATCCTTCAAGTCTCACTCATTTGCGTGACTGCCGTCTGGTGGTTAATCTCCCTTTCCTGGTCTTTCTGTTCTGCCTTGGTTTTCCACCCTGAAGGTCACAGGTGCAATGTCTCTTTCCATGGTCTCAAGAAGGCAGAAATATTCTCTAGCTACAGCTGAATCTTCAAGTCATCCACAATAACCTGGTATGGGTACTTTAGAGACAAACATGTAACTGCCATATGAAATGACTTCCTAAGGGCCAAATTCTTCTTGCATTACTAATGTGAACAGTGCCATTAACTTCACTCTGAATTGATGCTGTTAATTAACATGGTGTTATTTTTCTGTTATTAGTGGTTCTTTTCAAAAGTCATTAAAAATCAGGACACAGACACAATGTAGCAATATTTAATACAAACTACAAATTACTTTAATTATAGAGTAGCATTAAAACTTGTCTAAAAATACATTAAATATTTTCTTCATGTTATTCATACAGGTATGCAATACTGTGGTTGCCAGAGGGTAGTTATACTTTTGCAACAGAAGGACAAGGTTTCATGAGATTGTCATATTCTCAAATTTTACTCCACACTATACAAACTCTAAAAAGCAACAACAAAATACCCCACCCTCCAAAACCCAAATCACAAAGAGATATTTAAGTGAATTTTTAAAATGCTGTCAAGACACTTAATTCCAGCTTTTATCAAGTGCCTTTTTTTTTAAATGATTTTATTTTTTCCTGGACATCTTAAAATATGACAAGGATTATGACCTTAGTTTTTTGAGGGTGAATGATTTTTGTTTGTAAGAATCTGGTAATACTATACATCTCCCTATTCATAAAAATTCACTTCAGCTTCAAGGGTCTCAAAGTTATTTGAAAAACACAATGAACACTAGAGTTAATTCTGTGATCAAATAATTAATTTTATTCATATGTAACATAGAAAGCACTGAAATGTTCATGCAGAAGTTTACTGACTTGCTTAAATTCATGTGACAGAAAAAGGGTAAAACACAGCTCACTTAATAAGGTACATTCATTGACCATTTTACCTCCTTTTTGCATGTCTCAGTAGAGACAGTCCCATGGTGTAAAGGAGAGCACTCTGGACTCTGAATCCCAAGGACCTGAGTTCGAGTCTCAGTGGGGACTGTCCCCCAGCAGTTAAAGCCTCCCTGACATCTGTTCTCGTCAGATCTCGGATGCTCAGCAGGGTCAGGCCTGGTTAGTACCGGGTGCTGTGACAGTCCCGAGGACTTCACTGTCACTGTCCAAGCTGGCTCAGCCGTGGCAAATGGACCTTAGAACTTAAGCAGTGGGGCCAGTTCTTCGCACACTGTGCCTCACCTAAAAAATCCACTGCATAGGCTGGAAGGGCACACCCACGTGGGGAGAGCCCTTCCCAAATCTTTGTTCCTGAAGTCTGGCCATATATACATGCATGTCTCAGTATTGTACTCAAGCCACAAAACAAAGTCACAAATAAAATGAGAGAGAACAGTGTAATATATCAGGCTTTTTCTGCCTAAATATGACCAACAAAGAAGAACTAAGAGATAACTTTATTGAAGGGAAGATATCTGTAGAGTCCTAAAATGACACTTGGAAACAAATATCCAATAAGCCTGAGAATTAAAGTCAATGTGGCATAAATGACAAAGGCTATCAAAATATACAAGCTATGAAGAGCAGAAAAGCTCTTAAACAAGATAATGTTTTTATTCCTTTCTCCCAAACTATAAAAGAGTCTACCATTTAGACAGTCTAATAAGATCAAGCATCCTTGTCCAGTCATGCACATGAACATTTTCAGCACTTCATGGTATTCTCCTTGGATCCTATATAAAATGAATTTGTCTGTGCCTTCTAAAACTATCATTGATATTGGTCTAATTAGGAGCTTCTGCAAATAGACCAGAACCATACGCACTGCAAAGGGAGTTTAGAAAATCTGTCCTAGAAACCTAGAAAAGCTTTGCTGGGACCCTCTTGACTCCTGAACAGTCCACTACTTATGCAGGTTACATGGTCAAATAACTGAATTAGATTCACTTACCAACTTCCGTCTGGATGAGATCAGAGTGTATTTTCAGAGAAATCTCAGGAACAGACTTGCAGGACTGCTGTGCATTCTGTTTCTGTATTTAACATAACTTGTAGTTCAGGTCCATCTCTGTGACAGATTTTTCCAATAAGATCATATGCTTTATATATATAATATGCCAAAGGATGAGTATCAGCTCCTGATAGAAGGTCCTACTTGTGGTCTTTCACATTTGAAGATTTTGGGATGACCATACTGCAGAGCTTAAAATTATGCAGTTGTAGGGAGAATATGTGTTCCCCCGGCCTAAAACTTCCTCTCCAAGATGTGGATCTTGATCTGGGCTGCAGTCTAAAGTATCGGAGGACCAGGATAGTCAGTTTTGTGGGTCTAGGTGCACTGGGTTTTTAAATCCTTCCCACTCATGACAAATGCACAGATGCCAATGTTGCAGAACAGTGGATACATGCCTATTTTTTTGCCATTTCATTTTTACTCCTAATTCTGTTTGAATGTAAGACATTAAATAAAGACGTGAAAAATTTTACCTGAAAGAAGAAGCAGCAAAAAGCTGTCAGAAAAAGAAACTAGATTTCGACTGGAGATTGTTTAGCAATGTGAACTAGAGCTGTCATCATCATGAACCTACTGCTATAAGATCATGCAGCTCTCTTGTCATATCCTAAAGTATTTGCATGCTCTGCTCTCTGCCACATCTGAAATCCTTATTTTTGATCTGGTTTAATTTCACTTCTGTTCCATAAGAACGACATTTTCTTTTAGCCAAGTAGAAGATGTTGGTTAGAACATTTTATAATTCTTTATTTAAAAATGGCAAGATATTCAATTCCTCCTTGGATATTAAACATTATCCTCATGGTTACAGATGAGAGAGGCACATGTCTCAAATTCAAGATTAATCCTTTCCTCAGGTGATATATATAAAGGGAAATTTCCAAGGTTAAGTGTACATCCTATGCAGTTTTAGCTGATTACAGTTTTATGAATGCAATTTTAAGAGGTCCTTAATTCCCACTGAAACCATCAAAAATTTCCATCTACTGTGCACATCTCACTGTTAAAGAGACTTTTCCAAATGGATATTTATTTTCAGCAAAAGAAGGAAATGGCAGTTCTCCCATAGCAAATCTGTGGGAGCACTCCAGCTTTTTATATTTCCTCCCTTCTTTACCTCATGAACCCAAGTAAATGTGGAGTGCTGTTCTACAAGCAAGGAGAGATTAGAACACCTACAAAGCAACAATGAGAGACTTGGCTGTTGGTGCTGATTCACTAAAACTATATTCACCACAGCAGATAAAACACATTTAACTATCATCTGTCTCTACTCTTCTAGCTCCATTTCCCCTCACAGGTAGGTCAGGCATCACTCTTTATTTTAGGCATTACATTTCCAAGGTGGGAGGGTCTTGCGGAAAATTGCACCTTATTCAGAGGGGACAGCCACAGTCTGACAGCATCCTCTCAATTCTAGAGGGGGTAGGTGTCTAACTCCTCAAAAAAGAATATATTTGGGCAGGTTGGGATTTTGTCTACCCCCATATGCTCAATAAAACCAGTCAAAGGAAGTGCTGAGGGGATTTCAAGCTACATCTTTATCACAGGTTAGTAAAGTGCCAAAGGCAAGTGTGATCAACTTCATGATTCAAAAGAGGAATGACTCAGATGAAACAGACAGTAAAGGGGATGTTTTTCTTAGAGGACTCCCACACAGGACCCTATGGTTCTCCCATACTTCACCGTGTTTTCTTCACCATGAAGTGAATAGTGCTCCCAACAGCTAGAATCTTCCCTAAAAAAGTTGTGTATTATTTTCTGTTTTCTTCAAGCCCCAATTCTGTGAGTGTTTATATGAAGTTGCAACATGTTTCTAGCTGAAATGGCAGCACAGAAGATTATTTTGTGAAAGACTGCTGATAGCAGAAGCTCTCATGGTGCTGTCTCCCCCACCAAGTAATTTCCTTTTCCCATTCAAGCATCCTTTCCTCCTTGCTCCAATTCTTCCTCCAGCCCTTCTATTTTCTGGGGTGATATCTGTCCTGTGATCTGTGTATGAAGTTCCTGAACTGAATGTAAAGTTATGACTTTATAATCTAAGAATTTTTGACATTCATAGAGCTCATTTACATTTGCAAGCATCAACCAGAGAATCTCCCAAAGCCCAGTGACCTGCCTTGGAGAATTAAGTATTTATCAGTCTGTCCTGTTTTACAGGTGAGGAAACTGGGACAGAAGCTTTTTCAAACCTGACCCAAGGCTTCATCCAAGACCAACCAGTAAGCCAGAGAAGGAAAGGGTTACTTGCTCTAGCCATGTGGACATTGCGTGAGTCAACTCAGTTTCAAAATAAATAAGCTTTTGGGGTGTGAAATTTAAATGTCTCAAAATCTGATAACAATTTCAACAACTGAGTTCTCTAGTGCTTTCAAGAGGCAGAGATTTCTGACGTTTTCCAGTCTTCTGTAAATGAAAACAACTCAGAATTCCCATTTACTTTTACAGTGACATTTTTTCCCTCCTTTCCAGCAGGTAGAAGTGGTAATAGAGTCAAGAAAGAGCTATTCCTTGTTAAAGTAATTGAGGGCAGCAGATACAAGAGCCCAGGAATGTTCAAATGCTAACAAGAATGCATCAAGAATGCATAGAACATATATTCACTGAAATGTGTGGGTGTCTTGTGAGTATTGTAATATTTTATGTTATTATATATTGTGAGTAACCTAATGACCTAAATGAAACTATTCTTTCTCTGCACTTAGTTCTTTTTCCAATTTCCAAGAAAGCACTGTCTTGCAATTGAAATATGTGACTGCTGTGTGCCACAGGCAGTGGGTGACTAGAATTTCAGTTCCTATGTAACTTCTCTTTTCGGTAATGATGTATCACAGAGATAGCACCCAGAACCACTGTAGGAGGTCTAGTTTCTCTTATAGCTTTGAGGTCACTCAGTTGGGAAATTAGCAGTACCAGGATCTAATATTTCTCAAGTTATTCAGGGTTTGAAAGTTGTGGAGTTCTGCCTGGATCCATTTTCCTTGCAGGATCTCTGCCACTTGAAATGGTAGGTTCCCTGCAATGTGTAGCTTTACTGTTGTACTTTATTTATCATTGGTCTAAAATATAATTTGTTGGTTGGTTGGTTGGTTTTTTTTGCTAGTGCAGGAAGAAAGACTTTTTAGGTGCTACTATGAACTCAAGTGAAAATTTATTGTTGCCTAGAGAAAATTTTGCGTAGCTTCATTTTCTGTAGAATGAAAAGGCATAGTACTACTAATATACTGCAAAGGAAAATCTCAAGAAATGTAATTAACTGTTTACAAATCATGAATCTTAAGTGTTATTTTCTTCCAGAATGTATAGTATGATATTATTATTTAGCAAGAATTTCAAGAAATCTAACCCTTTTTCCTTCTGTGCCTCCTAACAAATATGTCCTTGTCACAGTCATCACCACCTCACGTCTCCTTAATCCTCTCTTCCAATTTGCAGTGCTTTATATATACTAAAACCCAAGTGCTGGCCTTAAAGACCTGAAAAACACAAACCTGATCCTGATGTGGAAGCGAAATAAAAGCTTGAGAAAGAGAAATAAAAATGAATGAACAGAGGAAATGACAAAGAACAACTGCTCTGAATGACAGTGGAGGACAGTCATTCTGGCTTTGGGGTGGCTATTTTACCATTGCCCCTGTCTAAAGTCATACAGCCTCTGATGAGCCACAGGACTTCACAGTATTCCCACTAAAGGCATTTCTCATTAGGTGGGCCAAAGCCGTCATGTCTAATGCCTATAGCAACCCTCAAATCCTGCTGGCTATCAGACAGGCATTAGGCAGGTAAGGAAGCTGACAGATGCAGAAGATACACAATCCTCATTAGAAGCATTGGGCCATATCCTACCTTGTGTTTCTCGTACTCTATCCTCTAGGAAACAAAGTCCCATTTAGATCCCCAGAGGAGAATTTCATCCTGAGCATTATTAATGACTGTAACAATGGAAGAAGAGAAATGCTCATCTCACTTCCCAAAATCCCATATCTGCTTCATCTTCAGCGAACTACAAACATCTCATTCAGCTTTCCCATCATCACTATAGCACTGCATGTGCAAATAACCCACTGGACTGAGCAGCAGTACTAAAGCCAGGGGTTTCCTGCACATGGCCCTGAAACAAAAGGCATCTCACTGCTGCTGCTACTGCCAAAAAGTAAGGAGAGAAAAATCACAGGAAGAAGCAAAAGTAAGAAAATCACGTGAAAAAGTAAAAGTAACAGCCAGATCTGATTTTCCTTTGATTTGTTTTATGAGTTAATAATAATATTTGGAAATACACCATTGACTCATAGCAGGCTGAAGAAAATGCAACAGAACTGTGTTCTTCTGAAATTTAAGATTGTCAAAAATTAAAAGCTTTGTGAAATTAAGGAGGTTTTGCAATAATTTTATTTAGGGGAAAAAAAAAGAGGAAACTTTTCTGATGATGCCAAAACATCCCATTCTTACATTTTTGGAGTGAAACACTTGGACTTTTCATGTGAAAAAACCCCTAACTTTTTAAATTCAGGTATTAAGTGTATCACCATTCAAAATTAGGGAAACATTATATTGTGAATGTCCTGAAATTATTACTTTCTAATTGTTTCACTTCATGCAGAACTTGAAAACAACTCAATTTTTTCTCAATGTCAGAACTATTTTTGGATTCTTAAAGTCCTTTTTGAGGTAGAATATCTAGTTTTCTGCATATTGCTAATGTTGTGAAAGGGGTAGTGTTGTCAAAAACTGTTTAATAGGAGAACAAAGCAATTGTGCCTCTGAAGCTTAATTGGTGTAGAACCATTCAAGGAAGGAGATCAAACTCTCTGTAACTTGTTTTCCAGGATAATGAGATGTATAGAACAGAAAGTAGATTTATCTGAATGAAAAATTTTATGAATCTGGGTACATTCTATGGCGAACTTAGCCTGAGTTTTGGATTTCTCATGAAAACTAACTGGAAGTTTATGTGAAACCAGTTTTTCATTACATAGTGCATCCATCCAAATGCCTTGGTTTCTAACCCCAGAGGTGAAAAGATGTTTCCACTGGGTGGAATTTAATCAAGTCAGAATAAATTCTTGTCCCTGTTTTTCCATTTGTCCCCTTGTCTCCCTTTAGGTCTCTTTTCTGGTAGTACTATCTGATACTGTTGTGTTTGCCATTCCTAGGTGAAAAAACTTTCTCCTCCTCTAACCTGCAGTCACTTGGAATAAATTCCCATTTCTCTGGCTACCTGACTACCCACCTTTTTCTATGTGTAACCTAAAATAAATAAAAAAAAAAGCTTTGGTTTTGACTTTCTGAATTTCCTCTCCATCCTGTTATTTTTTTTTTAATTCTTCTGTAAATACATTATTTAACACATTAAAGCCTTTTTGGATAGACTTTATATGATAGATGTTATAAAAATGATGTTACATTGTGTTGTGAATGAAGGTACTTAAAAAGACTCATTTGCCTACATTCTACCTCTCAACCTCTATTCCTTTATAAGTAGAGAATGGAGCGTACTTAAGGAAAACAAGATTCATTTCCTTAAAAACCTCTAAGCTAATGCATTGTTATGTTTGTTGCTGTGGTTTCTGTGAGAGGAGAGGCAGATGGATAACAATGAGGGCGCTTCTAAAGCATAACATTTCCAAAGCAATACCCACTGACTGTTTTCTGCACCAACTGCTTCCTCTTCCTCTTTCCATTTGATTCATGAGAAATCTGAGACCCTATGCAGCAGGAAAAGATCATTTTCCCACATGGTGAAATCTTACTGACCTTGGAGTGTGATTAGATATGGCTACACTCTGTATTAAGCATACCTCAAAGCCCAAGGAAAATCCAGACCTCTCAGCCACCTGCATGGTGTGAACATAAAGCCTTACTGAGTACTGATGTTGCATACCAAGGGGACAACTGCCAGCTGCAGACAGCATGCACTGGGGGTTCACAGTACAACAAAAACCACAACTTTCAGGCAACAACTTGGATATGCAAATCCAAGTGCACAGTCCAGGTGCCTGACATTCCTGTCCTCTGCCTGGCCAGGCCTCCAAAGTCATTCACATAGCCATGTAAACTGGTGTGAGAGTTGCATATGGGACTACACTTTTTTACCCCATCTCCTCCAGAACAAAAATTGTGAAGTAAAACAATGGCAATGACTTTGACTGTCTCTTCATCAGCTCGCACAATGCAGGAGTATACCTAGGCCAGGGCTAGCTTGGTGCACTTTTGTGTGATGAGCAGAGAAAGAAGCCGAGTATCGGGTGCTCTTTACATCAGTAAATTGTGTCTGTTTTTATATTCTCCAGAAACTAGACAGCTACTATGGAGCAGACGTAAACTGTGATGCTAAAAGTCTACCATCCAAAAACCTGTGTCTTTTAATAACCTGAAAATTAAGAGACTTCTCTTTTAAAAGCATGATCACCTATGTGCATTACCTAAATCTGCAAGATCTTGTCACTAGTCAGACTAATAATCCAATACTCTTTCAACAGTCTTCACAATAATGGAAATATTTTCAGCTTTCTCAGGTCGGGCAACTTATCAAAGAGAACTGTGTGGCTCCATGCAGAGCTGCGAGTGATTCTTAGCAGCTTACCCTACAGTACCTCATGCAGGGACTTGTGCTACATTCCCGTGGATTATGGACTTCATCAGAATCTTTGAAATGAAGTAGCTATCCAATATATGCAGGGATCTCACAGACAACTCAAACTTTATTGACACTGGGGAAGTGCATGCATTTATTTTTTAAATAAGAAGATGTCTGATACACATGCGCAAAGACACAAGCACAAACACATGCCAACAGAGTACATGGCAATAAAGAAATCTGTGACATTATCACCTGAGATAGAAGAGATGAGGGAAAGAGACTTCTATGCACCACACTTACTTTACCCCTGTTTTTCATTACTTGGATAACCTTAGAATGGTTCTTGTTAGCATTTAGAAAAAGGGAAAAACCTAGCCTCCTGCAGGGGAGCTATTATTGCTAGAATGTACTAGCATTATCTTGCTTATGGGGGGGCATATTGTTTATGCAGTCTATTTATCAGTGTAGGAATACATCTACCAATATAGCAATATCTCTGCAGTAATAGCATAGAAGAATAAAAGAGTTTTCATGAACAGAGAGTTTCTGCCTGTAGCATGTACATCTGAGATACTAAAGGATTATTTACCTATCATTAAGATATGGATTTTTTTATCTAGCCTAGTTTTTCTTGCAGTAGAAATCATATTAAACTCTCTAGCTATTATATCTAACATCCATTGGGCACCTTTTCATTCTTGGTAACCTAATATAAATGAAGAAAATAAATCCACATCAATTTGTTGAGCTGCCTTTTTCCCCCTCCCCCTTCTCTTTTTCCTGAATTAAATTCACATAATAAAATCCAAGAGTTACATTTCACTCACATCTGCTTCAATTAACGTGCATGATACTGTATGAAATTTTTAATGGAAGAAAAAAGCTAAACCACAATATTTTTAAACCATTGTGTAGGGGAAAAAATGCTGCATATAACACAATGTGCTTATACGTCACACAACAGTCAGATGGGCTTTACAATTCAGGGTGAGCCTTCCTAGTGTTGCATTTCTCTAATATTTTCCCAATATAGGATGTCTTTTAAGAGATTTTACTGATTTTAGTTTAATGAAATTTTATTATGTAGCTTTAGAAAGTGTTTTGTTGTTTGAAACACTCAGGACTAATAATAACAAAAGCATTATTAATAATAGTCATATAATGGCTGAAGAATTCAGTCAGTTAAGATACTCTAAAGCAGTATTTTTTTTTTCTCACAGATAATGGATTTCTGTTGAATGGTAACTTTATTATATCTTTTTAAGATTGCTTTTTGTTTAAATTTTCCCATTTCTGCTAAAGTATAAGGGTAGTTTTGATATTTATAGAAGAATTTCACTAGAAAATTGCAAACAGTGGAAAAAATTGGTTTGCTAATATTTTTTACCAGAGAGAAAAATATTTTCTGACACTATCAGGTGAGGAATAGGTATAAAAATTGACTGCATTGATCCATTGACTGTATGTGCAAATCAGCTCATTTACAAAGCATTTCTAGTACCCTAGTTTAGTGTAATTCCCACCTAACTGAAGTGGGTGAAAAAGGCCATAATAACACACAGACACCTGTTTATATATCACATTCTTCCCCCCTTCTGAAACTTGTGGTGTTTGACATCTCAGGGTAATGAAGGTGGAGCAAGGGGAGAATGAAGATGCTGCTCGCATCTTGCTGCACACAAGACAACTGCAGCAAGAAAATAATTATATTTTCTCTTCTTGTATCTCACTTTAGTTTGCCTGAAAAATTGTCCTATGCCATATAAAGGAATCACCTTCTATTCTTTTAATGTCAGTGGAGTAAGAAGAGGTTGTAATTATAGTCAGAGGCATCTGTTCCTTCAGGTAAATAACATGGAAGTAGGTATCATTTTGCTCCATTGATTAATCTGCTAAGTCATGAGTTTTTCCAGCTTCATATCTCACAAGTTGGCTTCAACCTGCATGAAATAATTTAAAGGAGTATAACTTTGCACGTAATTTTGGTTGTGTCCTGTTGAGTTCTTCCCTCATTAGTTCAGCCACATGAGGATCTCAGCCCAAGTCCTTCTCAGACCACCCTTTTGACTCCTGGCAGAACAGTGCCAATGTTCTAGATGGTACAGGAGATAAGCATGGACCAAGCACCTCCTGAGAGACAGTGAATAAGCTCTGCACAGGTCACAAGAGTAAAAGGGGACTGGATGAGCCAGGGTCAAAATGCAGTAATACCCAGGGACTCAAATGAACTTTTTCTTCAATTACTGGAGAGATCCATTTGTTCTTCATTGACCTTTCTTTATCCTAATCCTTTTTTTTCTTTTTTTCCTTTTTTTTTTTTTTTAATATATTTTAGGGAAGGAAGTGCTCCTTATAAGGCTGAATTGAGAAAATTACAGACTCCAGTGACTTATTTAAGTACATGTGTGAACCTGAAAGTTATCTTATCCCAAGCCTCTCCTGTAATACAGTTATATCTCTTATAATAACTAAATACCACTGAAATACTACAGTCAAGTCTTGTGTTCTGTTTTTATGGATGCATAATACACATACAATGATACTATGTTTATTCATTCTGTTTATTGGTTTGAATATGATTTTTGATGTGTAACATAAAAAGAAGTTTTCAAGTTTAATTGGACTGTCAACCCCATCATGCTCATCTTTATCTCTGGCCGCTTTTATTTCCAGAGTAGCATTTTTTATAGGATATCCACACATAATAAAGCATCCAAACAACTTTTTCACATCATCTTCAATGAATTCAGAGGATGCAACAGTTTGCACAGTCCTCTGCACACATTTTATTACTCCCACTTTCATTCTACAAGGCTAAAGCAAATCATGTCATAAATATCTGTCTTGCACTCATGAGTTGATGTACTATTTTCTTCTATGATCCTCTCTCTACTCATAACTTAAAAATCTGGCAAAAAGTACTCCATGTTCTATTTTCTCACTTTAGTAAAATTTCAAAATGTTACAGAAAATTCTGTTCCAAAAGTGACAGCATCTCTCAATCATAGAGTGTTATTTTTAGAAAATCAGAGAATACGATTGTGTACAATAAATATATAAGATCAGGCTCAAAGCTGGTATAAAATAGACACTGAAATAAATGTGTGTATACCAGCTTGCACCTCTCAAAGTTCTGGTCCAGAGAACATAGTGCTGAGAGCCTTTTATAGCATTATATAATTCTCAGACTCATCTAACTGTGATTTTATTTAATATCAACTACACATCGAGTACCTTACTTTTGAAAGTAGACACACAAATATTCACACAGTTCAAACTTGTTCCATATGTAACTGTGTGAATGATATAGCATGTATGTAAAGTAAATGGTGTTTGTGAAGTCTATCAGACTTTGCTAACCATGAAACTGAGGACGGTAATGTTCTAAGCTGGACTAAATTGCTGCTCAGAAGCCGTTTCACTACGCTATACATCTACTATGAATCTGTCTTCTTCCTTATTTCTTCCCCACACATCTTGTGACAATAAAGAACTGGATGCTTTATGTCATCATTTGTAACTTAATGCTCAAAACTATTGGGATTCAAAAATATGTGAGACTCTTTGTAATAAGATTTTCCTTTTACCGTATTCTTTCTTTGAATACTTGTTTTTTCAGTCATTAGATGTCATCAACTATAGATGTGAGAGTTGATCATCAGTGACAGATGTGAGAGGTACCCTGAGGAGACCGTACTCATCTTGTGGTCAGATCTGTGTTTAGAGTTTAAGCTTGAGAGTAAAAGACCTCAGGAATTTTTATTTTTGGTTCAATAGCCTAATATTTCTTTAGATTGTTCTCAGCAGATTTTTGGCCTTGAGTAGTGGCATGTGGCAAAAACGGACTTGTGAGATTTTTTTCTGTTTTGGATGTCGGAGGTCTTGTGAGATCATCTGGTTTTTCCTAAGATTCCTGCCATCTTGCGCCAAAACCTCATGAGAATAGTTGTTTTTGGAACATTATTTTTAATATGAAAACCAGAATGAGAAAAATAGGCCTCTCTTGGCTTTGGATATACCCCACAACAAAACCCAATACTTTGTTAAAATACACATATTCTGATATGAGTTCTCATTGCTGTTCCGCCTCCCTCAACAAACATAAAAAGTGTTTCAATTTCCAGATAAATTTTAAGACACTTTTTGCAACAGATTCTGAATGGCATCATATTCCATGGGTGCTCTCTAGGCTCCAGGATTTCTTTCTGTTTATTATTTTTGGTTGTGTTTGGTTTGGGGGGCCTTGTCTGTTTGTTTATATTTTTGGTTAGGATGGTGTTTTTGGTTTGTTTGTTTGTTTGTTTTTAGCGAAGAGGTAAATGTTACATACCAATTAATACAAGACCTGTGACTTCTTCTGTAAAATAATGTTTGACACTTCCTACCATCCAAAAGCAAATAAAATATTTTTACAGCTAGCTATTTTTTGTTAGTTATTGTTTCTTACAAGAAAATGAAAAAAGAGACATTCAAAACTTTTGAGGAAAGACAGCAAAACTGACCATTCTTGATGAGACAGCAGAAGATAATGCCACAACATATATATTTGACCAAGAAACTATTTTTTTTTTAAGGATCATGCTATCTCTATAGCTAACAAGACTATCCCAATGCAATGTTACCCTAAACCCCAAATTCTGATGTAAAAGTAGAATCTGCAAGTAAGCCTATCTGTAGGTATTTAAGAGAGGAGGAAATTTTTATTTCTGGGAGAATTTTTTTTTCTGTAACTACTAACTACTTAGTAGAGTCTTTCTCTTTAAATTAACTCCTTAACACAAATGTATTGAGTTAGCTAGACATTCACCTGATCCACAAATTCATTTTTCAGATTCCTACATGAAAACCAGAAAAATTCTCATAAAATTACCAACTGACAATAAGAGCTGCTTTTCAAGCCAAACTGCCTAGGACTTCTACACCAATTTTTATGGCAGATTTTACCTTTGAGCTGAATTTGACTTCTGGTCACTCAAGTGGCCCTTCAGTATTGGGTCTAACTTCTCTGACCAGGGGCAGGTGCCTACTGATATGTAGGGTCTTCTCTAAGTTAAATCCCCGTCTCCAGCTGACAGCATCCTGAATGATCAGATTATCCTCAGTGGAGGAATGGGAATGGGACTAGTGCCACGGTCAGTTCTGCTCCCTAATCAAGTCCCAGAATTTCCACAACCTTTGGCTCCTCAACAATTGCAGCTTGGGCTGTGGAAAAAAAAGAAAGAGGAAAAACAAAACGAGGAAAAATAAAAATAGGAGCTTTTTGTGTCAGGAAATTTAAAATCTTTCTCTAAGCCATAATTACCAACAATATCAGCCATTGTTCTGTAATGAGGTTTGATGTTTTAAACTACAAAGGCACACATTTAAGATATAGAACAAAGTCACTGGGTTTTATGTGTTTTCCTTTTATTTCTAGAAATTGTTTTTTATTGTATATAAATTTGAAGGCAGGAACTAATTCTAGGAACACAAGTGCATGTAGTATGGACATATCAAAACGAATTAATCTATATAGGTATAGATAAAAGAAGCAGGAATAATTGCACATAGGTAGTGGATATGAGAGAGAGAAGAAAAAAGGAAAAGAAGAAGACAAATACGAATAAAAGAGAATATGATATGACTATTGTGTTATGTTAATACTATGGGAAATTAAAGTACTTTAAGATCTGCAGGTGTAAGATGCTGTGTAAATATAAAGCTTTTTTTTTTTTTTTTTTGTCTAAAATTTGAGTTGAGTCAATGCAGTCTGGAAGCAGCTTCTAAATATGATTATTTGAGACTATGGACTCAATTTCTGCCAGGTAGCATGAATTTCAGTGTATTGCTGTGTTATTAAAAGCAACCAGCAGTGTGAACCTGCTGTATTATTAACATGTTACATTAGCCTTAATAGTTAATCCAGTATTCATATTCATATTGTGGGCTCTTCTTCTAAGAGAGACTAACAGCTTTCTAAATGCTTTTAAGATTTCCAGGAATAAAATTAAAGCATGTTTAAGTACTTGTTGGAAATAGTGTGCAGAATTCTGAATAAGGGAGTTATTGCATTGTATCAGGACCCTTAAGAGATTCAGCTGAGAAATAAATTATGTAAACAATGCAATATGTGTGTGTGTGTCTACAGCTGTATATCAATATCACCTATATCTATGTATACAAATATCCTATCCTTTTTTGTCAGTCTGGAATGTGTTATACTGGAGACACTGAACCTTTCAAAATAAATGCAAGACATGTTTTTAGTGTTGCTTCAAAATTCAGAAGCAAAACAAAAACTGGATAAATACTTCATTACATTTTATAAACAATCTGCTTTCTGATAATTATTATGGAGCAAGTTTTCATTCTTTTTAATGAAGTTTGACTCTGAATGCATATGTGGGAAATTAATTTTGGTGAAAGAATTCAGTTCAGAGCAGTGTATGCTGAATGAGATTTGTTGAAACCCACACATTGCCTGCAGTCAGTGAGAAGGTCCAGCGACGATGGAGGAGAGGAGGGCAGTTGCCAGTCAGAGGTTGCAAGAACAATCTCCCTCTGCCCCTCAGTTCTGATGGGAGTTGTACTGGAGCTACATGAAGGCCCCACATTCAGCTTGGCTGTAGTTTCAGATTGGATTTCCTCTCTGCAGCTGCTCCACACTCCATTTGCGCAAAGTCCAAACATCTGGGTTTAATGTGAGCAGAGTGGATCTCAAGCTTAATTCTTCTCTTTGTCTCTCTGTGTGTGAGTATGTGTGTGTGTGAAATAATCTTTCTAGAATACTTAATTGCTTTCCTAAATATTTAATTAAATTTTATCCTTGCAATTTATGAAGGTATGAGGTACACAATCAGTAAAAAACCTTGTATCATGCTCTGCCTTCAGAACATACTGTTATTTGTATTGTCCAGAAAACAGATTGAAGTCCTAACTGAAATATCATTAACTGTCAATATTTTTTTACAACTTATTCTAACTTAGGTGTTTCAGGTGCATAAATCCCAGCTGATGACTTTTCTTTTTTTTTATTTTTTCAGAAGAAAGGACTAAGTAAGGAAAAAAATAATTTATAGCACCATAAAGTTTGATTTCTGAACTCTGTCTCTTGGCAGTGCTATATCTCACCCTCCATTTATGATGTTCTATGCTTTATATAGACTGGGCATAATATTAAACCTCATGTGAGAGAATGGGAAAAAAAAATCAAGAAGTAAATAGCTGGTTTGCTTATCATGCCTCCCAGTTTGATTTTGGTAGGTTCCGGAGAACACAGGTGGAGGAATTATAGCAAATAAAAGACTTAAACATAACAAAGCTACCTGAGGGTTTGGCTGAAGTCCCTGTGCAAACTGTGATTAACTGAATACCTGCCCTGGAATGCTGGTTTGGCAAGAGGTTATACACACATGAATGAATCTGTCTGCATACTTAGACACTGCAGTTAAACCTCTTTCTCATAAAAAAAAAAAAAAGAAAAAAAGAAAAAAAAAGGATGCTATTTTCAAATTTGTTGAATATAGTTTGAGTCTGTCTGTTTTGATTTAAGCTTCTCATCCTCAGAAGAAAAGTAAGGTGACAAAGGGCCCACATGTATAAGAGAGTGTGAAGGAGAGAAGTAGTAGCCAAAGGACTTGTTAGGCTTTATTCCTAAAAATCAGTGTTCCTTTGGGAAAGGGACACTGATCCTCTCAGTGTAAAGTGATGAAAGCCTACTGATGTAAATTTATCTGAGCTTCTATCCCAAAAGAAACAGGACCAACAGTGAAGAACTGGTCATATATTAATGGTACTTAGATAATATACTGAATATCCTTTAAACACATACAGTGGATTAAACATAAAACCAGATTTTTTCAGACGAGTTTAAGGAAGCTGAAAGTCAGTGGTTTGTGAGCACCTGAGGGTTTGCCTAAGTGGAAAGGCAGACCAGCATACTGGTAAAAGGCTGTTCCTGCTGTAGTTATGCACCGGGTGCAGACACACCCTTACTTATACTCACATCCCCTTTTGAAAGGCTGACTATAAATTACATTTGCAATTTATTCTAATGTAAATTAATCCAGTCTTAAGATGGCTAGACAATGATTATGTGTTAGTGTCTATTAGACTCATTTCTATGTGATTTAAAGCTGCATATCATTATGGAGGGTGGCATGGTACAGTCAGAAGGAAAAAGTCATTGCTTTCTATTAAAGAGCTTACCCTTTGAGTATATTTCCTGTCTTTTTACTTTATTTTTTGCTGCTTTCCATGTATATTCCATATAGTTACTTGTAATTAGGATCTTGGGCATTAACCCTACATCTACAGGGTAAGTCCAAAGCCGTTTTACTCTATTTCTCTTCTTCCATCAGAGAGGGTCAGGTTGTATCTGAACATTTCTGTTTGGGTACATTTCCAGCTGCGAACATCATGGTAAGTATGTCCTGCACAGAAGAGCACATTATGGTCCTGGCTGCCTCTGGTTCATATGATGTCAGATGGCTAGAAGTTTCCTCTGTCTTTCCTTATGCAGACAGGTCATGCATGAACTTGTGAAGAGGGACCTCGCCCTTGATTTATAATCAAGTAATGAGCTCATCTATGCTCTAAAAGAGTCTATTGTCCAAATCTTACTGGGTTTTTCTCCAGGAAAGTTTTGCCAGTATGTAGAGAACTGCCCTAAAACAGTTTTTCCTCTCCCATGTTTACATTATTTCTGACCCTTCCCTGATCTGAATCTTTTTATCTCCTCACCTTTTTCTACTTATTTTCCTGGAAATTTAAGGTTTCTCAACAGCAATGATTTTTGACCATGCCAGCATGTCGGGAGGGTCTGGTACTTGCTGTGGAGGTGTGAGAGGAAACATTGCTCCAAAGCTCCTGCATCACATAACCTGATTTTTTGTTTATTTTTGTATGTGGTGGAAGCATCACAAAATATGCTTTTGTTCTGGTCTATGCAGGGATAGTTGTCATATGACAGTTGAGTGAGACCAGCAGTTTGCCACCTTTGGCTGTTATGCCTAAAATCAACCTCACTAGGAAGTCACCATATTCATGTCACAGCTATTGGGAAATCATTTATTTCTGCATACCACACTTAGTAACATCCCTGTGAACCATTGTGATTATTTTTTTTTTAATTACAAGATTTTCTTAAAGATTTCTAGATATCCTTCATTTTTTTATTACAATAGGCACTGAAATCTCCCCATACAGGTGAATACCATGCCTAGTCTACACATACAGTTGCACACCATACACCATAAACTCCCATATAGCAATTAAATTCAGTCACTTGGTGGAAAATGGCCAGGTCGTTTTGCTCCTACTTGTTTTGAGTAAAAGACTCCCCCCTCCTTCACCTCAATAGGGAAGATTGACATAAAAAAGTACTTCAAGAGCTGAACTCGTCTACTGAACACAAATACAGTGAATTTCTGTATATCTTTAAATGTTTTATATGTCCTAGTCATATATAATTTATTGTGTTGTGAAGCTGAGCCCTTCTTTGAATGAAAATTTTACTATCGGAGCCTAGGGTACTTTAGTCTGATGATTTAAAACTCTCAATGTGCTCTTAGCAAATAGCACTTTTTATTACACTGTGTTTGTCCAAGAGGTCAACTTTCAGCCCAGCAGGATTTCTTCCCACTGTAGAATCATTTCTGATGGCAAGACACCTCCCATCTTAATTCATCTGGTGCTGAATGCAGTAGCCAATACTTTCTTCAAGACTCATTAGACTGTACCTGTCATGCACAAGAAAAGCGTGGAAGCTTCACCTTTTCTTATGCAAGCAACCTTGCTAGCAGATTATGCAGCATGTTAAATGTTGTATGCCCGCTTACACCTCTTTGGTTTTAAGATTCCCATTTATAGTTCTGCTCCAGTATTTCATTTTCTCAGAGATGAAGTTGAATCTAAGCTGCCTTGTGAGGATGTTAAATTCATTTTGGAGATGAGTAAAAGTGACTAAAATTATGTGCAATCTTCCAGTGAAATATCATAAACCAAGCAGGTCCTAGATTAAAAGACAAGCTTGACTTTAAAGGTAATATGATTAATTTCCTCAGTCAAAACCAGGTAGATAGTTTTCATGCTTAGGTTGATACAGTATAGATGCCCTATTACACCCATTTACAGTCTCCATCCCTTTGCTCAGCCCCTGCTGAGCCTATTAAGTTGGTATCAAGTCAACTTGTCCCTTAGTGATAGTACACAAACTCTCAGAGTGCTGCAGAATTCTGCATCTGTCCTTTTACCTGTCACTTCAGCCTCCTTTTACTGATGTTAAAAGAAATCTTTACTGTCAGTCATATAACCAATTCACTTTGTTCACAGGCTGTGACAACCTTGTTGTGTTTCTCCCACCACAAACTGACTTCTGTGAATTAGTATTCTCAAAATTTAGACTAGCTCATTAGTCTGAATAAATTTGAAAGGTTGCTGTTCACATTTTTTTTAAAATGTAGCTCAGCTTTACTTGGATATAATTTAGGCATCTTTAGGAGAAAAAAAAAAAAGGAAAGAAAAGAAAAAACCCACAAACACAAAAAACCTCAGCCTAGCTCCCAAGTATTCACTCTATGATTTCACAACGGAAAGGTCTTTCAGTGGCTTCATTTGAGCTAATACAAATTAAACCAAATCTTCCAATTTTTTTGCAGTCCTCCACCCTTTTTTAAAAATTTATTTTGAAATAATTGAAAAATTGGTTACTCTTCGAGAAAACAGAAGTTTAAATGCCAATCTCAACTATCTTTGTGGCTATTTCCATCAGACCAGCCTGTATCCACATTATCAACAAAAATATAGAGTAAGCTTTCTCTCTCAAGTGATTAACCCCACCTACCAGTTCTGTATACATGACTGTCACTGCATCCGATAAAACAAAGTAATTTTTTTCCCTGAAAAATTGCCTATGATTAAGCAAAGAAACCACCACTTTTGCTCTTATTCTCAAAGTCCTACCAGTGAAAGCCCTTAATTTTCTACTTTCATGAAATCACTAAGGTATTTTCACTCCATCCTGTAATTTCTTTTTAAGGGTTGAAAATTGACTACCGATGGACATGACAGAAGATGCAACTGGTCTGCCCCAACATGAATCTCATATGATGCAGGAATATGTGACCACAGAGAACCAAAGAGTTCAAAGTATTAAGTGATCTGCTTTTCTTCTGTCTTTAGGGAAATTCTCAGGCACTGGGGACAAGATGGTATCAGGACACAATTTTGAATTGTGCTGGCTTTCCAGGACATTTTTATTAGGACACAATAAGGAGCAGGGAAGTTGCATTCCAGAAACAATAATCTGTACAGTAATTTGCATCAGTAGAGTACTTTTCACAGGAGTATTTCAATGGTTTTTTAAGCAAATTAAATCTAGAAGGAAATAATGATTTGGGGTTTGAAAAATGAAGTACGGAGTACCATGTCTTTTCCATTCAAATTCCTTTGTTCTTGCTGAAATTCCACACACTTCACTGGAGCCCCTTCTGAGTTACCCTGGTAGCATAAAAATCCAGTCTGGAATCCAGGAAGGTTGAGTAATTTACCCAAGGTCACATTGCTAGCACCGGAGCCTCAGAGTAGAGAATAGAGGTCCTCAGAGTTTCACCTGAAAGGGGCTAATGACAACATCACTGTTAGCTGTAAAATAGAAATATAAAAATGTCTTTGCATTAATATCAGCACCTTAAAGCTAAAAATGAGAGAGCTTGACCAAAGAGGTCTGATATAACTGACTACATAGTCAGGGTGGAAAAATATAAATCAATGGGATGGAATGATCCCTTTTTACAGACTAGAGAAGAAGTTTGGCTATGTCTCAAGAAATGGGGAATTACACTAGACATTAAGGGAATCAGAGATACTCTCAGCATTTCAGGGTGGATATAACTGTGCAATGGAGCAGAACAGATTAAAAATCCCAATCTAAGGAAGCATTAATATATAAAACTCCAGGAGAAAGACATGATGTGGTAGAAATAATGTGATGGTGCTCTTAGTATGCATTTTCTAGGTTCAAAGTCTTCATTTCTTGCCTTTTCAGTTGTTTTCTCAATTCTTCCTCCAGCATGTGACAATATTGTTGCTTCTTCTTTCAATATCAATGGCTTCTTCTGACACCACTGACTCATTGTGCCGGGAGCTATAGATATCTAGCAATTCCTAACTTGGCTTCATAGAGTAGAAGAGGTCAGTCATGTGGAATACAATTTTCCCATATTTATGTCTCGATTTGTTTACACAGATCTACAGTAAGTCCTGCCCTGAAAAACAGACAGACAGAAATAACACAAGGTGATACTTTCTTTTGAGCATTGCAGTGCAACAACTCTGCCCTTTCAAGGAATTCCTGTTGAAGATTAAGGCATTGTTTGCTTTCTTCAGAATATTGCATAGAAAAGTAGCTGAAACTCACTGCTCAACCATGTGAATGACTGTCTTCCTTCAAAAAAGGAGTACAGAACCTCTTTTCACCTGCTCTTGACACCACAACTATCATTTTCTTTCTCTTTCTCCCTTCCTTTTCTCCCACATATTCTTAAGCATTTGTTTTTCCACAACTTAAGTGCACTGTCCTCTTCTTCACATATTAGGTATTCAATCTTTTGATCTTAGTCAGAATAGTCAGCATAAAACCTAATAGGGAAAATGTTGGAAATCACTAGAAAATAGCTTTTTCACCATAGTTTTCCTGTTTTATTCATTCCTTTATGTATGTGTTTGAGCAAAATATGTATACTGAATTGGTTGTAATAACTGTATTCTCACCTTGCATTAAATTATTTTTCCTGAATTTTTTTCTACTTGAGTATTAGCATTTAGGTTCTCTTTCTCTTCTTTCTCTTTTTACTATCCCATCTTTGTTTTCTGGCCAACTTTCTCTTCATCCCTGGCTGCCATCTCCCAGTAAATTCTGGACATCATTGCAACAGCTGCTTAGGAGTGGATGGAATTTGTCTCTGCATATCAAGCCAAAAGGGTCTACAAATTTCTTTGTTGTGGCTGCAGTCATAACAAGGAAAAATAGTCTGGGAAAGACCTCCTCTTTTGGATTTGCCTTAGATAGCCTTGTCTGGTCCATTTGTTTCCTCTTTTTTTCTCCTTAGTTTTTTTATCTTTGCTTCTTCATTTCCCTTCTCATTTTCTCTCTCTGTATTTCATGCCCAGTTAATCTGGTTCTCTCTAGCACATTTTTACAGGAAGGAAGGTTCATGAAAAGAACTTTCAGTAGAAAACCAAGCCAATTTCCCTGGTAACTTCCAAAAGCAAGTGAAAATGACAAACGGATTGACTACAGTGGATTGATTGATACTGATTTATAGCTGAAAATTGGATCAAGTGCGTCCACATATACTTTCTCCAGGGACTAAAACAGAGACAGACTGCTTCTGTCAGCAATCCTATACTATGAAGCTAACTCTTGTCATGTCACCTCATTTCTCCCTTTCTAGCTCTCTCTTCTACTTAAATAAAGGTAGTTGTTAAGCCACAGATGCTTGCTGCCTTTCTCAGGCACATAATATGGTTTTGAGGATACATATGACTTATGCTTTATCATGCAACAGTAGTCAATTTTCTATACATCCTGGAATCACTGCTCAGCTGTGCACTCCTGCACCTCCCCCTTCATGTGCCTGTGTCTGCCTATGTCCTCAGGTGGTTTTGCACTTCAGCTTCCTCCTACTGTTTTACTCCTGGATCTTACTGTTTTACTACTGAATTGCAAAGGAGAACTAGCAGAGCCTGATCTGGAAATCCTTATTTATGATGGAAACTTTTATTCATTCATTCATGTGTACATGTTTGTATTGTCCTTCCTAGGACACCTGAATGAGTGGGGTTTTCAGGGCAATGCTTCTGCCTAAATCTGCTATCTTAGTCAACCCATTCTTGAGTTAAGTAGAACAATGACTAGAAACATCAGTGTGTCGTAACCCAGCTAGACTGCCATAGGAAAAAAAGGACTAAAAGACACCCGCAGAAAACAGGGAAAAGTTAAAAACCCTGCTGTTACAAATTTCAACACTTTCAGAGAATAGGAAAGGGAAGGGCAATGTTCTCTATAACACATTACAACCCCTGTGTTAGAAGGACTTTTATGACTTCCATTCCTGGAGAAAACTCAGACATCCTGGAGAGCCAAGGTGCTGCCACTGGCCCCAGTCAATGGAAGGGTCTTCTTCTCTGCTGTTCTGCAGAGAGCAGCCTCTGTGACTACCTCACTTCTGCAAGTGTCAAAGTCAGTTCTGGGCTAAATCCAAGTTGCTCTCCTAAGGAAAAAGGGCAGCAAGGCCTTGTATTTCTATATATGATTTTCTGGATGTCACTTTATTTTGGACCTGCTCTGACAACCTCCAGCTCTGGCTTCCGTTCATGTCTTGTGGTTATGTATCTGAAAAAGAACAGTCTCCTTACAATCTTCACCTGGTCCTTCACAGTAAGGCCCAGAGGTTGCTTACTGTCATTGGCCGCTGGATTTTGCAGGCAAACTGAGCTGGGGTAAGATGAGACTACTTGGCGTACATACAACAATGAGGAACAAAGTCCAGGAAGCATATTAGAGTTCACTACAGGACTCACCTCACTCAAATAAGTGGTATTGTTACACAACCACAAAGTGATTGCTTGCTGAAAATCTACCAAAGAACTTCTCCAAATTAGATTGAGCCCTAAATATTGGCTTTATTATTTTAAACATCTCAATTTTAAGGACTTTAAAGTTCTACAAAATTGAACTCCATTGGCTAACAGCAATCCTTGGACAACATATTAGATGGCAATTTGTTGTGGGTTGACCCTGACTGGATGCCAGGTGCTCACCAAAGCTGCTTTATCACTCCCCTTCTCAACTGGACACAGGACAGAAAATGTAAAAAACCCAAACTAGTGAATTGAGATAAGGAGAGGGAGAGATCATCTGATGATTACTGTCATGGGCAAAACAGACTTGTATTAGATAAATTATATTAATTTATCACCAATCAGATCAGAGTATGATAACGAGAAAAAATAAAAAAGAAATCTTGCAAGCATCTTCCTTCTACCCTCCCCTTCTTCCTGAGCTCAACTTCACTCCTGAATTCTCTACATCCTCCTTCCCTTGAGGTGGGGAATGGGGACTGTGGGCAGTTGTCTCTGCTGCTCCTTCCTCCATAGGGGAAGGACTCTTCACACTCTTCACCCGCTCCAGCATGGTATCACTTCTATGGGAGACAATCCCTCACAAAATTCTCCATTGTGGGTCCTTCCCATGGATTTCAGTTTTTCATGAACTACTCCAGAATGGGATCCTTTCCACAGGGTGCAGTCCTTCAGGAACAGACTTGTTCCAGTGTAGGTCCCCCACAGGGTCACAAGTCCTGACAGCAAATCTGCTCCAGTGTGGACTCCTCTCTACATGAGTCCACAGGTTCTGCCAGGAACCTGCTTTATCATGTTTTTCCCATGAGGTCACAGCCTCTCTCAGGTATCCACCTGCTTTAGTGTGGGGGACTCCACAGGGTGGAGATGGATCTCTGCTCCACTGTGGACTTCCATGAGTTGCAGGGGCACATCTCTGCTCCGGCACCTGAAGCACCCTCTCCTCCTCCTTCTCCACTGTCCTAGGCGTCTGCAGACATCTTTCGCACAGTTTGTCTGCACAGGGTTTTGTTTTTTCTCCTTAAATGCATTATCCCAGAGACTCTACCACTGTTGCTGATGGCCTTGGTCCTCGACAGTGTCTGGTCTGTCCTGAAGCTGTCCAGCATTGGTTCCATCAGACATGGTCAAAGCTTCTAGCAACTTCTCCCAGAAGCCACCCATTCAGTCCCCCCACTACCAAAATCTTGCCACACAAAATCAATACACAATTTCCCACCAGGAGTAAAAAAAATGACAAACTTTAAAAGGGCAGATTTTAAAACTATGAGGAAAATGGTTAACAGCAGGCTGAAGGGCAAAGTAAAAAACTTTAAAACCGCAGAAACAGCCTGGAGGCTATTCAAGAACATTGTGTTAGAGGCACAGATGGTTTGTGTATCATTGAGAACAAAAACAAAGTAAAATGGTGAGAATAAAACTATGGTTAAGCAGAGAAGTACAGGGCTTTATTGAGGTTAAAAAGGGATCCCTTAAAAGTAGAAAGGCTTCCTGAACAACCTAGCCAGATCAGGCCATCAGTCATGTTAGTGAAAGGAAAGTCAGCAATGATAACAGTAGTAAGGAAGTGGTCAGCTAAAAGTAATGAGGATCAGGTGAGTAAAGACACATACCATGTGGTTCTGGCACATTAAAGTTTGCAACAGAAATGTTTCATTGTCCTCTTGAGTTTCCCTTGAGTTTCCACTCTTTTTTTTTATTATTTTTTTTTAAGAAAAGATGCTATTATTCAATCAGAGGCATGACATTAGGAAACAAACAAAACAAAATGATTCTGCAAAGATGCTAGTGTAGCCTCAAATATCTTGCCTGGCTTTCTTCCATCTCCATCTTCTTCTCCAGGCTTGCTCCCCTGGATGTTAACGTCTCATCCTTTCTGCCCTGGCCAGAAGGCAGGTCCCTTTGCCCTAATATATTCTGGGTTTGATTATTCACTGAGAGGTCTAAATTCTCCCTGTAACAAGCACTTTGAACAAACTCTACTTGGATATATTGAAATAAATTTTTGTTAAGGATGGTCCGAATCAAAACAAATGTGTTACCTAAATGTGTCTATGTGCAAGAACTAAATTACTGAGTGACTTGAAGACCTTCAAGTCTGCAGAGAAACAATAAAATATAATTTTTTTCAGCAACTTTTCTGCCCCTAGAAGACAATAAAGGATGCTGTCTGTGTTGAGTTAAAGGAGTGAGAGAAATGGGAGACAAAAACTCAGTATTCATTAAGTTGGGAAATTCAAGTTTAGCAGTTATTGATGGTGTATCAATGTAGTAACATAGGTAGTATGAGATATAATGGCAATTCATTAAGATCACTGATCAGCAGCAGGCCGAACACGAGCCAGCAGTGTGCCCAGGTGGCCAAGAAGGCCACTGGCATTCTGTCTTGTATCAAAAATAGCGTGGCCAGCAGGACCAGGGCAGTGATGATCCTCTTGTGGCACTGGTGAGACCACACTTCGGATCCTGTGCTCAGTTTTGTGCCCCTCACTACAAGACAGACACTGAGATGCTGGAGTGTGTCTAGAGAAGGGCAACAAAGCTGGTGAAGGTTCTCAAGCGCAAGTCTGATGAGGATCAGCTACGGGAGTTGGTATTGTGCCTGAAGGAAAGGGGATTCAGGGTATCTTATTGCTCCATAACTACTGAAAGGAGGCTGTAGCAAGTTGGGGGTCACTATCATTTCCCAATTCATAAGTGATAGGACAAGAGGAAATGTCCCTAATTGTGCCAGTGGGGATTTAGATTGGAAATTAGGAAAATTTTCTTCACTGAAATGGCTGTCAAGTACCGGGACAGACTTCTCAGAGAAGAGGTGGAGTCACCATCCCTGGAAGTACTTAAAAAAAGTACAGATGTGACACTTCAAAACACAGTTTAGTCATGGGCTTGGCAGTGATGGGCTAACTGTTGATGATCTTAAAAGTCTTTTCAAACCTAAAAAATTCTATGATTCTATGAAATCTGTATGTAGCAGTGCCTTTTCAGAACCAAATCTAAGAAAAAAGTTTTAATTGTAGGCATTTTAGTGACTTGCTCTACCCGTTTCAGCAGAAAAGGTTTGATTTAAATGGGCTAGAGTTTGGAGAAAAATGAGAAATAAGTGGAAGAAACATCACATAAATGGGGATAGGCTGAGCCAACTTTTCTTTATTTGTTCCAGGAGATGACCAGAAAGGGATGAAAAAGATCAAAAAAGATTATTCTGTAACCATCTCACAGAACATTTCCTGAGACTGTGTTTGTCCTTTCCCAGCACAGGTTTTTGAGAGGATATGCTGAGTACTTCCGATTGCTTCAGTCAACAGAATGTCTTCCAGAGAGATGGGAACAATATTTGGAAGGACGGAGCACAGATTGTGGGTAGGGAAAGAGGGAACTGGGAAAGAGGCAACTGGGAAACAAGGCAGTTGGAGGTATAGATCGGCTAAGGAGGGGCTGTGAGAAAGGTTTGGTTTATATGGGCAGAGTTTGAATAAACTTTTAACACTGTTGACCTCCAAAACCCCTGTGTACTTCATTAATCATCCAGTACACAGATGAGAACTTTCAGAACATCTGGTGCCTTCCTGAAGATCTCTGGTGTATAGGAACTTCAGGCTTTAATTTCAAATCACTGTGAACTTTAGATCAAAAGCTAAGACTGAGATTCTGCGTCACTTGCAAAAAGAGAAATTTTAAATCTCCAAGTAGTTAGCAAAGGATATTTTTTGGTTTTTGTTTGTTTGTTTGGATGTGTGTGTGTTGTTGCTTTTTGTTTTGTTTTGGTTTGTTTTCCTAGTTTAAAGAGGAAACTGCATGCCTCTAATCAGCAACAGCACATGCACACACATACACTATTATATGTGAATACTTCTCCAATGTTACTTTCTAAGAACTTTAGACACTTCAGTTTTATTAACACTTTGATAAAACATACACTTTCCTAGAAGAAAGGGAAGCCATGGGGATTTGTTAAAAATTCAGAAAAGGAAGATACTGTGAAAAGATTAATTCAGTTACAGTAAGTAATACATTCTACTAATGAAATAGGACACAAAAAATGTTAGATCCCTTGAGAAATTAGGATAATACTGTTTGATCCTTTTGAATGTATATAATTGTATTTATGTATGTGTCTCTATGTATATCTACATTTATGAAAATATTGTTATGCATGTCCCTGTGTATGAATACATTTATAAAACAAACCCATGACCATAAATCAGCTCAACAGAAACAGTATAAAGTGGACTACTGTATATCTTTATTTAAAATACATAGGATGCCAAGACAGAAAAACACTAAAAAAGAAATACATATTGTTTTTGAAGCTGAAGCATCAATATGGTTGTAATTTTAATGTTTCTTGCTGGAAAAAGGTCATCTTTGGCGAGGTCGGGTTTTTCTTAAGGTCATTTCACATTGAGATATCTGCCTGCTTTTGACATTTCATCTAGAAGAGGCACAACTATTCTGACACATGAAATGGGTTCTTTACAAACCCAATGGCTATTTCTATCAACATCTGTTATTCTTACACAAAAGGGGAATATGCATTGATTGCAAACAAGGGTTCACATTTTTTGAGAATATTAATATATATATATTTTGTGCTTAAAGGTACAGCAATGTCCATTTGAAATAGAAACAGAATACAATGCTGTTCTATAAAAACTGGGAAAAAATCCAAACCCAATGGATGGAATTTTTTGCTCTTAAGTAGAATTAAATAATTTTAAACATGTTAATTGTTGTTGGTAAGTTGTCACACTCCTTTCTGTAAAGCAGCATGGCAGTGAAATTCACTAAGCATTTGTGTAATTACTTTGTGATATTGACACAGAAAAGGCACAATAAAAATCTTTTTCTTTACATTTTGTGTGGGATTTTTAATTGCATATTCATTTGCAAGTTTCAATTCCCTCTAGCAGTGAATATGATAGGAAAAATCTGTTGCCATATAAATCCCCCACCTTGTACCCCCATATTTTCAAACCCCAGAATCATTATGTGTTTGTGGTATGACATCTATGTAATTAAAATAAACTCTATCAGAACAATTCAGACTCACGGGACAACTTAATTTTTTTTTTTTGGAAGATGATCCAGGATTCCACTGGCTGAATCTTGGTCTAGTTTAACAGCGGTTCACAAAATTCCTTTACCAAGGAACATCACAGGAAAACCATAGTTTGTCCTTGCTCCTTGTTTGCAGACAGCTCAGTTAAGCCTTGGACAATCCAAAGCAGAAGCATTTTGTTGATCACATGATGTTATGTGTTCCCATATTGATGGTCTGTTCTTTACGAGCCATTGCTTTCTCCAAAAATGAATGCCATTTTATCAGAAAACAGGTTTTGTTTTCTGACTATATTCCTTTGGCAAGTGCTCAAATCTGCTGTTTGTGGATGTTTGTAGGAACATAGCTTTGCTCACATAAGTATTTGAGAACAGCGAATAATAAAGGACATGAACAGGCTAAATCCAAACCCCATTTTCTCATCTAACAAGCTGCAAGTGAACAAATTTTGTACTATTTCTACTGGCTCACTGATGTTGCAGCATCAGTAAATTTTGTGTGTTTGGAGTCAGTGCATTTCCCTCCTTACTAAATGTGTCATATTTAACTTCTCTGCAATAGGAGGATGTATGGCAGACATTCACTGACAACTACAGGTGCTTCTTTTCTGGACTGAAGCCATATGTCCATAGGGCATTGAAGAGGTTAACATCCAGGTGTAAGAGCTTTATTGCCGGAACATGTTCTTCGTTGCTTTCAGACTCTGGCCTCAAATAAATGTCTTCAACATATTTTATTAAAATGTCATGATTAGATTTATTTAATGTACTAGGATCCAGAGCATGTCAGCTCTGTGGATGACTGAAAAATGCTTCATTAGGTTTTGATGGCTTCATAGGACAGCAGGGCAATCCCCTTGTATTTCTCACTAATGTATCTCTGAAAACAGGACTTGAGCGTTCTCAGTTTATGCATTTACTGATAGAAGGAAAATGAAAACACTCCCATGTTCTACAGTGTTGCATTTGATTAGAAAATAGTGCTTGGGGTATGAATATACTGAAGTAATGTTAAGGAAACATTAAGGCACCCTTAAATCTACCATTTTGTCCCTAGGGCTTTGCAGTTATAATTTGAAATGTGTGGCCTTTTTTTTAATGGTTCCACAAGAGTAGCAACTGCTACATAATAGTACAAATAAAAGTAATACTGAGGTGTAAGTAGTGTTTCTGATACTTGTACTTACTCCCCTGTAAAGCCTGGAGTGGCAAACTGTGGTTCTTCAACTTCCAATAGCATCATCAGAACACTGTGCTTGGATAGACCATGGACTACAGAAGCAAGGAAGCACAAAAAATACCAGCTTGGATTGTGCCAATCTGTATACAAGCATAAATTTCAAGTGTCTCCATTTAAATAAGTAGTTCACATAGAATTTAGAATACATAGAAGCAAGATGAGAGTATGCTCTACATTGGAAAAGCAAAACAAGTTCATGCTCCACACTGATTTAACACAAAGGACAGCCTGAAGCTACTTTCAGCAATCAAACTGGTTGCACATAGGTATTTTGATAAGTAATGAGAATTTAATCTCTGGTCTTACATTTAGGGTGAGACTTCATAATGCTGGTAGGTAGTCTAGAAAGCATAAAATAAAATTGTGCAATTGGGGTCTATGCATGTTTCACTTAATGAGAACTAGAAACTACTTCATACCAGAACAGACCAAGCTTCTACTAGATCAGTTTATCATTTCCTCCATACTGATTTCCACAGTTGCCTCCTCTGGCAATAATTCCCAGTTTCTGTGCTGCAAGCAGCATAAGGACTCTCAGCCTCACTGTAACAGGGTCAGATTGAACGATGAATATCTGTCCCGTTTGAGAAACCCAGATGTATTTTTGCAAGGGTGAGCCCAACAATGGGTCATACTTTTTAAAAGATAATTTTCTTCCATAAAGAGTTGATCAGATGTTTCACTGGGCAGAAGATGCATAGACATGTTCGTTACAAAGGCAGCTGAATTCACTTCCAAGGGCAGTGGGCCCCATGTTATTTGCTTGTCTTTATTCTCCTGCCCCAACCAGTTAAGACCAAAATATGAGAAGAAGAGGAGAAAAAGGGTATGTATCTACTTGCATTGATTTGAATAGCAGAATGATAGTTATCTTCAGTCTTTGAGGTGGGTGGGAGCCTGACACTGAAAGAATTTGAGGAGGAAGTGCTGAGTGAGAAAATCACTGCCTAAGAGAAAGGTTGCATACTCGGCACATGGAAAATATGCACTCTGTAGGTGGGTATTTAGTAGACCAAAGTAAAAGAAAGAATAAGCAGGAGGAGAATAATTGAAGAAAGATTACACAGAAAAGAGGAAAGAGAGGTTTCTGAAGTGACCAAAATTCTCCTGCAATTTTTGCATGGTCATTGCTACCTTTGCTGATGCCACTGCATATTGATTTGCCTCTTGCTAGGGCACCATATTTGGGGTTTAGGCTTCCCTTACTCCTCCCTCTACAGTCTCCTATTGAAAGGAAGGAACAAAGAAATCATTCTGAATATCTTTCTCATCATAAGGCAGTGATTCAGATTCCTCCTTCCATTTCCATCTTTTGTTGATTGAGTTGTCAAGCACCCAGCCCTGGCAATAGAAGCTGAAATAAGCAATGTCTTCATAGCTTTGCCATGCTGTGTCAGTACTGAATAACTGAGCCTTATCAGCTTCATGCTGGGTCTGACATTCAGCTGAGTTCCTTTGGAATTTTTATCACTAGTTTTTGTATCACACTCATAAACTCCTTACCCACAGTCAATTGTAAACTTGAATTCTGCTTTTTCTGGAGACCCATGGAAAGCACCCACCTCTGGAGGAGTTCTGCCTATAGCAACCAGTATGTATAATAAGCTGAGGCTGTTCTCAAGGACTGTGTCCTGCAAGTTGCACTATAATGTGTCATAAACCCTTGGAGTTTCACTGGAGATTTACTGGACATGAAATCTAGCACTATTGCTCTGCTATAAACACATTGATAATCCTGTGGATGGCAGTAGAAATAGTGTAATTATTTTGGCGTGCAAGGGCCTATGTCAATGATGGACAGTGGTATGAGAATACTTGTGCTGCAAAGACAGCACATACAGTGATAGCTTTACTTCCAGAAGTGGATAGAAGAAAGCCCTTACTAACATCTCCAACTTACTCATAAGCAGAATACTGAGACACAAAAGCATTTCACTTGGAACTGATTCCTAGATCCAGTGCATTCCCTCATACAATTCTGTTTTATAGGCCAGTTTTGTCCTTTATCAGCTCACAATAAACTGATAAAGCTCAGAATTTTAGTCTTTTTTGGCCCAAATGGAATTGACTTCTTTGATTTCTCAGTTACTGATGCTTCAATTCATTCATGTTAACCATAGGTAAACTCAACAATCCCTTGATTCATTTTGCATGGCAGAAGGTGGACAGGACAGTAAAGGCTAGGAGGAGAGAGGTGAAGGAATTCTTTGTCACTTAGCTGTCAGCTATCTGAAATGTTTATGAATCTGATACCTCCAGTATGTTTCCCATCACAGCTGTTTGATATTGCATGTTATAAAAGTGTATTTCCACTATTGCTTAAAAAAAAATCCCAAGGCTGTTTCTGGAACAATGTAAAATGTCTTTACATGAAACATTCACATGATCTTATAGTTATGAAATCATTCTATTAGGGAGACATGCTATAGGGTCATAGATGCCTAATTTTTGCTGTCCTTCTAGTCCCATATGTTTTTACAGTTCCTACAAATGTATTAATCACACACTTGAGGGCATATGGGTATGCATATAATTTTAGCTAGATAACATTTTACTGAGTTATTGAAATCTAGACTCTCTTAGGGAAATCAGAGAGTACCTATAATACCTCTTAGATCGAACACCACTCCTTCATTAATGTATTCTGGTTGTTTCTCCTATTAAGGTATATATCTTTTTATCTCACTCTTTCATTACAGCTATGAGAGAGCACCACCACAACAAACCACCTCTGGCACTTCATCCTCAGCTGAAGAGAAATGACTATTCTCAAGGGTTCACAGCTCCGCATTATTAACATTCTGTCCCTGCATACCCACACCTAACCTTATCTTATTTCTTGTTTATGTGAAGGAGACTTTCATCTTTCCATATTTTTTTTTTCAAAAAGGAAAGATTAATAAGGAAAAAACACTCTACCATATCACTGATTTTACCCCAGAAGTAGAAAGAGTAACTATTTTTTCCAACTTTTTTAGAAGCCACTCTTAAGCTATTAAGATATTCTATATGGATTGGGCCAAACTATCCTCTGTAGTAAACTTTCTGAGTTCAGGAAAGCTGCATGACTTTCAGTAGGAAAGATCATGAACATGTACTGTCAATTTGTATGTTATCTACCTGAAAATACTTTTTTTTCTGACGCTATACTCCAATATCCAAATTCTAAAGTGTGTGTATGTGGAAGAACAATGACCAGTGACCATTGTTATTTATAATTGCCAATACTAATTTTTGTCCAGTTACTTATTCTGCATGAGTGAAAGAAAAAGTGCAAACTAAACTGACTTTACGCTTTATTCAAAAGGTTATTTACAGCTCATTGATAGGCAGTGTGAAAATTCAACATGAAAACAGGACTAATCCTCAAAACCTTAACTCACACAAAATTATATCTTTAATCTCATTATAAATACAAAAATATGTTGTGCCTATTAAAGAATTTTCACTTGTCTTTAACGTATCCTTTTTATCAGTGTTTGATGAAAAGAGACTAGAAACCTCTGGAAGCTTCTCTGAGAAATAAAGTTTCCATATGTCATGTTGTTGAAAGAAACACATATCAGACTCAATTTTAATGAAAAGCATTAATTTCCAGTTGTTACATTTTTATTTTTTTTTAGCCCTGCCATCATACCTAGGGGCCATGAATTTCCTCAAGTTTTCCTCATTTTAAAATTCATAGAGGCAAACCCTATTAAAATACATGGTGGAGGTGAGCTTCAAGCTTTTTCCAGATATTATTTTCCCTGCAATGAATGTATAATAAAATTGGGTTTAAGTGTTTTCAATAACTTTACACGTATTCAGAGAAACAATTTAAAAGTCTGTACTTTCATTTTAAGGTTTTCTTTAGAGGGGTTTTAAGGTTTAGGCTACTGAATCATCAGAAGACAGGTCCCACAGCAAGAGGTCCAGACTCTTTCATTTCATGTTGTATATGTTTTCATTGTGGGTGAAGAGAGGCAGCTTTATGTTTGTTCGGGTGGATTTTATCTGCCAGTACTTCCCTTGAAGTTTGTGGCCAGAGGCTGGTTGATTCACTTTGCCAGTAATGATGGCTTATTTGTGGTTACTGAATCATGTTAAAAAAAGTTATTCTTGCTATTTTTAACGTATTTTTTGCATGCCTGGCATTACTACCGAATGGCATTAAAAGTGCTATTGAATCTACATATACAAGAATCCTGCCTTGTTTCAGCTGCAAAATGGGATATTGTTATGCTATAACTGGGTTTGTACTTGTTTGTGGGCTTTCTACCAACAAGAATTGGGTCTGTGTGCATTCCATAAATAATCCGTTATTATTTTCATTGTATTATTGCAATTCTGACAATCATAAATTTTAATAGAACAATAAATGAGATATAATAATACTTTAATTTTTATTGTATCACAAATTCTCCAAAAAAGGTAGCTTGATTTCTTGCATACTTCCTTACTCACAAAATGAGTAGTCTTTATTCCTTATTTTGCAAATTGTGTGCTTATCTTTTTTTCCAGAAAATAGTAGAAATACCTACATAAACCTTCCTTTCCTTGTTTTCCTGAGCTGATGAACCAATATATGACAGAATCACAAGAAACAAAATATTTTTTCAAACTTTCTTTTTCTGAGATAAAGTTAGGGTAAAGAGTATTGCTGTACAACAAAGGTCTGATGTACAGAAATATCTTTTTCAGCAGGGACAAACACAGTATCTTGTCTTTAGATATAGGATATGCTTAGACAGTTTTAGGCCAAAACATCTAACGTGAATTTGGATAAACGGGTTTGTAGAGATATTGGATGTGAACCATGAAGCACAGGTTTTTTGTTTGGGTTTTTTTGTCACATTTGTTGCTTTCCTGAATAAAATAAAATGTTTTGTTTTGTTTTGTTTTTTTATTTTTATTTTCTCTTGGATGAGAAATTAACGGTCAGCCACTGAAGCAAGAATCTCTTTCCAGAGAAAGAGGAATGTTAAGCTAAACATTCTGGAGAAGCAGTTTCTGGAAGCAGCTGAAGAACTTCAGATATAGTTCATTCTTTTAATTTGATAATATATTACATAAGCCCATAAGAATCAGTATTAGAAAAAGGATTGTGTTAGAATTACAAAAAAATTGCAGCTTTGATTTTAAATTCAATAAAATGTTTAATATTAACTGAAAATTTGGTTTTTGTTACCAATATTTTTTTCTCTGTTTTTAATGAGAAAATAAGTATTTTCTTCTATCTTTTAATTTCTCTAATTATTTAGTTTTACTGCAAAGTAGCAAAACAGTGAGCAAATTGGGTGAAAATGCAAAGAAAATCTAATCAATGCTTTTTTCTTTGTCTTTTTTTTTCCAATGGGAGAAATGACAAAAACAGAACAAAACAAATCTCAAGTAAACTGAGACATCATAGAACCATAGAATCCTAAACTCATTAGGGTTGGAAGAGATCTTTAAGATCATCAAGTCCAACTGTCCACTCAGTACTCTCACTGTAACCCCTAAACCACTGAACCACATCACCCAGCACCAGGTCCAGACACCTCCTAAACAACTCCAGGGATGGTGACTCCACCATCTCTCTGAGCAAACTATTCCAATGCCTGACCATTCCAACAGTGAAAATTTTTCTCTAATATGTAATCTGAATCTCCCTGTCTCATCTTTGGGTCATTTCCTTTGGTCCTATCACTGTGGGCACAGTAGAAGGGACTGGCCCCCACCTCACTACAACCTCCTTCCAGCAAGTTGTAGAGAGTAATGAGTTCTCCCTTGAGCTTCCCCTTCTCAAGGCTAAACACACCCAACACCCTCAGCTATTCCTCATAAGACATGTTTTCTAGACTTTTCAAAAGCCTTCTTGCCCTTTGCTGGATACACTCAATATCTCAATGTCCTTTTCAAAGTGAGGGGCCCAGGACTGAATGCAGCACTTGAGGTGCAGCCTTACCAGTGCCCAGCACAGGGGCACAGTCACTGCCCTAGTTCCCCTGGCCACACTATTTCTGATACAGGCCAGGATGCCACTGGTCTTCTTGGCCATCTGAGCACACTGCTGGCTCACTTTCAGCCACCTTTCAACCAGCACCTCCGGGTCCTTTTCCATGGGGTATCTTTCCAGCCACTCTGCCCCAGTGTGTAGCATTGCAGGGGACTATTGTGGCCACAGTTCAGAACTCAGCACTTGGTCTTGTTAATCTCATGCCATTGGTTTTGGCCCATCTTTCTTGCCAGTCCATCACTTTGTGAAAGCCCAAACACAAAATTCAGCTCCAAATACAATTTTTTTTCCTGTTGTTTTCCCTATACATTTCTTTGCCAAATAGTACATGACATGGAAAATTTTACAAAACCATTGCAATATAATTAAAAATGTAAGTTGGGAATTTTGAGTCAGCTGTAGTCTTTACTACCATTTAGATACCAAAGACCATGCTATTGTTTTCATTTTTAGTTTTAACAGATGAACAGAGTAAATTATTGTTAGTTTGCAGCTATTGTCTTTTACTAAATAAGTTGTAGGGTTCTGCTCTGCTGTTTATAAAGTTCACTACAGCAAGCAGCAATGACATAAATATTCAGGTTTGGTTCCTGTGGTTTTGAATGGAGTGTATTTTAACCTAAGCTGCCAGAGTTCAGAAATGCTGGGCAGTTCCAGAAACAGCTAAATGACAAGAATCTGACTCCATTAGTTGTCATTTGCCTTTGGTAGAAGTTACATCTTTGAACATCCCCTAATATCTAGACAACAGCACTGATCAACCTTTTTTAACTTTTTTCTTTTTTTTCTTTTCATTTTTTTTTATGTCACTGTTTGACAATTATGCTTCCTAGATACTGACCATGCTATCACCAGCCATACATATGTCACATGCAGACAGGATCATTACAGCACATGCTTCAGAAAATTATATATGTATACATTGCTTAGGAAACAAACTAGTGCAGAATGTTCTTGTCAACTTCATTTTGAAGTAGTTTGCCATCCGAGAACAAATTCCGTTCTAGGCACTGTTTGACATTAGTTATGGACATCAAAATATTTATTGTGAATTAGCTAGTAAGTGAGTATAGCTTTTAAATTGTTTCTAAGGTTTCTTTGTGTCACAATTCTTATTTTCAGGTACTTACAGACTAGTTTAAGCAAACAAATTTCAGTCTGTCAATTGCTTGTGAACTATTCACACTGACTATTGGTTAATTATTGCTTCAAAATTGTGATTGCCACTTAAATCATATAATTCTGCTTTTGCTCCTTCAAGTCAGTGGAACAGCCGCTTCTGAAAATGGAGGGACTCATTAAAATGTTTAATGTGGATAAAGAAGCTGTGCTTTTTCTTAAAAGCGATGAAGCTGAGTTCATTAAAGACACAGCTTGGATGGAACAATGCATTAAAATGTGGTGTAATTAACTTACATAGTATAAATAATTAAATATTCATAAAAGACCTCAACTTTGGCTCTTCTATCACTACCTTGCTTTTAAAGTACTTACTTTTCTATTTCCTTAGTCAACCTATAATCACTAGTATGGCTGCATGTGTGACAGGCACTGGTTATAAGTAAGCCACTGCAGTTGTCATCAGCTCCAACTTGTTTTTCCTTCCATTAGGATTTCCTGATTATGCACTGAAAAGATATTTGATTGATAGTAGAATAGGAGACACTTGAAGAAAAAAAAAATTAAACTGAATTCATGCCAAGGGGAAGGGGAGCTACCTCATTAACAAAATAATTGAGCTGTTAGTTAATTTTACTTGTTATTTGTAGAAAAGGACAAAAATCTCCCAATGAATTAATATTCTTCCCTCAAATGATTAAAAGAACAACAAAAGGGTTTGTATCTTAGACGTATTTAGTAATTATGTCCCTGACACCTTTTTTCATATCATCCAAGGCAGATGTAAAAAAAAAAAAACAAAAAAAAACAAACAAAAAAACCCAACAAACTGGTAATTTACAGAACATTGTAAGTGTCAGCTTTACCTGATCACTTTTTCTCTGCCTCTCCCCAGAAATAGCTTATTAGAAGCAATTTCTGCTAATTGATAATTAATACCTTTACCTTTGTTAGAAGCAGCTACTTGTATATCAACATTTCCAGGCTGATACAATCAGTATATTTTAGTATTGATGTAAATACCACATGAAATTAATAGTAAAAAATATTCTTGCAATATAAATTTTACATTTCACATATTATTGTGTCTTTTTTTGTGGTATTCTACAGTCTTTCTCTTCCTTTGGGTCTAGAAATATTTAAAATAAATGACTGTCGAATAAATTTAGTAAATATATTAACATTTAAACATCATTAGGCATCTTGGACATGAGTGCAGAGGGGTGACACAAAAGATGCCAGTTCAAACAGTGCAGTGAACTTTGGCTTTTTTTTTTTTTTTTTTGGGTAACTTCAGTAAAGCTTAACTTTGTCTTTAAAAATAAATATTCTTTCCCTATGTAAGAAATTCTCGTTTCACAAAAAACCCAAACCAACCAAACAAAAAAAGTACAACCTGAATATTTGTGACAATTGGTATGTTGTCAAAGCCATGACTTTTGGCCATATGAACACAGGGCAAAAGAGTGGTATCTGAATGTTTCTGCTCACAGTACACCAATGGAAAATTACCCCAGAGCTTCCCTTTGGCTTTATGCTTTCCCTCATACCCACCTCCTTTCAAGGCTCAATGAAAACAGTCATACATCAATATGACTGAAGCAAAGAATGCCATTTTATTTACATAACATGACCTAATTCAGGATTTCAGTGATGAACAACTGTCAGACTGTTGAATGTTTTCAGGATTTGCTCTTAAACCAGCAAATCACAGACTATTCGGAGTTGGAAGGGACCCACAAGGATCATCGAGTCCAGCTCTTAAGTCAATGGCCCACACAGGGGATTGAACCCATGACCTTGGCATTATTACAACCAAGTTTTAACCAACTGAGCTAATCTCAGGATCATCTAATACCTTATTTTGATACCCTTTTACCAACGAGAAACCCTTTGTGTAGGGATAAGCTTGAGATGAACTAATGTCTTGTTGTAAAAAAGCAGAGGGGTTTAGACATCCATTGCTGTGTAGATGCAACAGAGATGTAAGGAGAGGGTGTGCTGGAGGAACTGCAGTCCCAGTGCAGCCTGTCCTGGCTGGCAGGACTGAGGGGTAGCTCAAGGCACACAGTGTTGCGGTTGCACCTTTATCTGATAGCCAAAACCCTAGTCATAGTTTGCTCTCTGACAAAAGCACCTCTGCCCTTAGTATGTAAAACACTATTAGCTGCCTTCTAGGCAAGAAGTGCCATACAGCAGGACTCTCTCTAAAATGATGAGAACCGAACTTGTGCCCCAGCAAGAAAGACCTGAGGAAGCATTGTAAGTTCTTGGCATGAAATATCATTTGAATGACCAATTGTGTGCTGCTTTCTCTGGGGTCTCCATATAGTCTGAGGCAGCAGCAAAGGAGAAAACATTTCCACTTCTAAGAGTCAAATCTTGTACAACCATACCAAGGTCTACTTTGGATTCAAGTGCTGGCAGGTAAAGAAAAAAGAATTTATTTATATAAACTACTGCCTCAGAGTTCTGGAGACTTTGAGAACTAAAATAATTTCTTACTTCCTTATAGAAATGAAGACCAGGATTTCTGAACAAGGCATGTCAGCGTAAACTTAGACAACTATTCTAGCTTCTTGGCCCTCTATTCTGTTTCCATCATCTTACTCTTGTAAAAAATGAACATCAGTCTTCTCACTATGCTCTGAGCATTGATGTCACATAGACATGCTGTCATCCACTCTGCAGTCATAGCAAAACAGACTTGATAGACATCAATATGCACAAGATATACAAGTCTATATTTTCTTCTCACCCAAAGAAACGCATTCATCTGAATTCCACTGAAGAGTTCTATTGGATCACATGGCCTTCTCAGCATATAAAATTATTGACATTTTATTTGCATTTATCTGCACTTAACATGCAGAAATAGGAGGAAATAGGATTATTGTTTTTGTTTCTCTTAACATCATAATAAATATTATGGCTTGGTTTCAAAAGAATAATATACCTCACAACAGCAAGCAAAGAGAATTAAGTAGTAATGCAATATTCTTCCACCCATTTTCCCCTACTTTTGACATATGTTTCACAGGTATAGCTACCATCTTCTCTGAACTGCAACAGAAATTAACTTGGCTCATAATTTTGGGAACCAATGCACAGCCGTCACTGGTGTGCCAGAACCATTCTCTTTCCTGATGTACAGTAGCTAATACATACAAAGAGTTGCTAAAGGACTGTAACTGGTTAATTTGGGTGGGTATTTTTTGCACAAGACCTCATACTGCTCTTCAACCTGCTGAAATATGAAGTGCCAACTGGCATAACACTGTAAAACTCTGTTGCTAATATGAAACATATTAAGCCAAAAACACAAGCAAGTCCTAGAAAGGAAAATAAAGCAAACAGAAGGCAAATATCCATTTCAGAATAAAAGAACATGATCAAATTAACAAAGCATGGGTAAGACAAGACACAAAAATGAGAGAAATAAATATAACAACAACAACAACATCAATAAATCCTGATTACAGATTTTTGAAAACTTAGTTGTAATATTCTTATGTAAGCCCGTACAATGAAATATGAAGACATGTGTCTTGCTCAAGGTATTTTTTACATCCTAATTCCGTGAACTCATCATATTCAGGTGCATTTAGGAATTTTCACAACCAGAGTTTGGTAGGATGCGTTTTGCCTCTCTGTAGACATTTTCAGATACTCTGCTGATTATAGTTTGTAAATAAAAATCCAAACTTTTGGAAGGAAGCTGAGTAAGCTGATATACATTTCAGAATTTATTTCTTTTTGTCTTAAATATTTTTCCTCTCTCTCATGTAAGCATACTTACTTTATTAAATAAAAATTACCTTCAAATGAAAAAGGGAATTTTTAATTTCAAAACGTTGAAACAGGTTGTTATAATTATTTTGATTCCATTTGTTCCTAGTTTATTGGAAAAAAAAGAAATTAGCCAAAATCAGTCTTTTACTGCTTAGAGTTTTGGTTGCAGTGAATTGTGATTTTACAATGAAGATATGTTACATAAAAAACCTTCTCAGACAGGTTATAAGAGAAGAAGAAAAAAAATATCCTTTTGCCCAGCACTGCACACTGAACAATGACTCTTCCACTGCCTTGAATGTTTTATTTTCAGAAAGACAAATACTCCATAAATCCATACTGCATTGTTCATGGAGCTGTTCTTTGGCTTAACACCTTGATTTTGCACTGGTGTTTAAAAAAGAAAACCATTTCTGGCAAAGTTTTTCTTTCCTAGCTGGCCCTTCTGTCACCATATGCACATTCAGAGGGTTTTTTCTGTAATGCTTTCTCTTTTTTAAATCTGCAATCAAAATTTCAAAGAATTGGACCTTTTTTTTTTTTTTTTCCCTCAGACCTGTGCCTGCAGGACACTTGAGAAGCAATTTGAGAGGGATCCACAGGCTGCTGATAGCAGCAATCTCTTCTAGAAGTGCTGAGCTCTGAAGACATTTTGCTTTCTTCTCCACAGCTCCCAGTGCATATGGTGTCCCTGTACACCAGTTTTGACTAAATAAATATCCTTTTATTTGCTTTCTCTGATCTACTGTTTTCTACTCCTGCTCACATGTCCACAGCATCTACCCAGGACACACAAGATGTCTTTCCTACACCAAGACTAGACAGAACTGATTTCCAGCATCAAATAAGATTAGTGTTTCAGTCTGTCAGTGACAGGGACTGAACACAAACATAAGCAGTAGAGCTAAATGCTATTTTTGTTGCCTCTTTCCAATGCTTTCAATGTGTGATTCAGGCTCTGATTCCCACTGTTGTCTGGTTCTATTCCCGAGTGTTTTACAGGGGTCTCTAGGTCTGCAGCAAGCACCCAAGATGTGACCAAAAGATGCAGAAAGTGAGAGTCCTCTGGACCTGATCAGTTAAACTTCTAGATCCATTGGATCCCAGATCACAGGAATATATATGTATATACAGGAGCTATTTAAAATAGACCTAACCAATGATACAAAAATAGAGGTCTAAATAAATAAATATATACACATTTCAATCTTGGTTTTTCCAGAATAACACTTCAGGAGTGCTTTGCATTTCAAATGGGACCTGACTATATAGAAGTACAATGTACAGTAGAATTAACTATTTTTTTTTTTTAATTCAGCCATTTTTTGCTGTTCTAGACACAGGTCATGACCTCTCACCTCTTGTTTATTTCTTCCTATGTTGACCTTTCACTGAAGCACAGGGCTAATTTTTTGCTCCAGTGACCAAGAATAGGAATTTGTCACTTTATTCAAAATGGAATGAATACAGGTATGTCTGGCATTCTCAGCTGGGCTTAACCCTCTGCATGCTGAAAATAGTCAAATAGCCAAGTGATCTCTATTAGGAAATATCTTTTCTGAAGTTGTGCTATTTTTTGTAACAAAAGAGTTTTGCTTCTTTTGTCTGAAAAAGGGTTTTTCTTTTTCTGTGCACAGCCGGGTACAGTTTTCTTTGTTGCAAAATACAATGAACTAAACAGAAGAAAATGACAGGTTAGAGGTCCATAGAAATTTGCACTGGTTCTAAGGGAGAACTTTCATTAGTGTTAGGAAATAACCTCCATCTTAATTGTCTGCTGCACAAAGTTTTATGTGTTATCTTTGACTGAGAAAGAAATAACTAATTTCTCCAGTAAGATGCCAGTAATGAATTCTTACGGACTAATCTTAATAAGTATGTGCAAAGTAATCTATGCTTCTCATGTTGAGTTATAAAATAGAATTCTTTTCCTTATGCAAATACTTTGACTGGTACTTATCCACCCATTCAAATCTTCTGTGCAGTAGGGCTCCTTTCTCCATCTCTAAGTTCTGTAAAGGGAAAAGACGTCAATGCATCTGTGTAGGATTTGAAGTTAACACTCAAGTCCTGTGTTAGAATTATAAAGGTGTCAGCAAAAAAAAAAAAACCCAAAATACAAACCAAAACAATTAAGTCTCAAGTGTCCCCAGATCCTGTCATTGCCTGGCAAGTGCATGCCTGAGGTCTGTATGTGCCTTTTGGCCAGCCAGTGTGTGTGAGCTGGCTAGCCAAGAGAACAGCACTGATGAGCTCATGGCACTGCCCTTCCTGCAATGGAAACACTCGCTGGGGCCATGAATCTCAAAAAACTTGTTAAGAATTAACATATATGAGCATTTTAACACACTGTTCTAATTTACTGAAATTAAGTTCAAAGAGACAAGAGATGGGGAGAATAAGAGACATAAATGGCATGCTTCCTTAGGGTTCCCAAACCTCAGAAAACCAAGTCAAAGAAACCTCAGTGGCTTTGGACCTTATTACAGGTCACAGGATGAGCCAATCTTGTGCTTTCATCCAGGACAGAGATCTCCCAATCCTGTTTCCAATAAGGTGAGTAATTCTGATCTTAGGAACATGAAGCAAACATCATTTCAGATGATTTGTATAGCAATCTTGTCCCTTTCAGTTAAAATCAGTAAAATACTATCAAACCGTAAATTTTCATATTTTTTAATAAACTTGAAAATGCCTCTAAAATCTCCAAGTATTCAGTATCTTCCAAGAGCGTAACAATTACGTACAGGAAAGGACCAGAAAAGTTAATTGTAAGGTCTGCTATGTGGATTAGGATCTTCTCCTTAGAAGAATGTACTTTTAATGCACTACAAATGAGAGCCAAATTTTATGTGTTTCATGTGTTGTTTTTAAAAGTAAAATTTCATGCCCTGGGGGAGGTTCTGCAAATACATTCACTTAATGGGGAGTATCCTCGAACCTCTTTCCTCTGTGCTGGGCTTAGTGATGACAGCCTTGCTTCACTTTGGCTTCCCAACAGCCCCCTGAATAAACTATGCTCTGAGCTGCTCACTATTGTGTCCATTTGTGGGTGGGTGTGTGCTCTGGGGGCTGCAGGCAGATTGTGGGATTCAGAAGCATTGCAATTTGTTCACTTTCCATTTTAAACCTCTAAGTGACTGAAGATATTTCCAGTTCTGAGAACATGGAAATACAGGTGTGGCTGAAGTGGAGTGTGGTACATTTGTAAAGGCAATCACAGTAACTGTAACAATAACATTCCAGAGAGGCACAACCTGGTTTTGCCTTTCAGTTGGCTGAAAAGTCCCTACTTTAACTTTCCAAGGCAGAAATCTAGCTCCTAACACTTGGCTAAAATGTGATTTCCCGATTTACCTGAAGAATGCCAAAATAAAATGTTCATCTCCATAAGGGAAGGACAAGAAGGATCCTAAAATCAAGGTGGAAAAGTTTCAACTTTTCTCCAGCAGAGACTCCTGACAAGCACAAGTAACTATTTGGCAGAATAATGCTATGAAAGCATTTAAATACAGCAGAATTTATTTACTGTAGCAGTTACTGTTGGTTAATATTACTCCATCTTTGAAAATTCTTCCTGCTCATCCTATGTAGGGTGTTTTAGTCACAACTAGGAGCATGTTCTTCCTCTTCTAGAGATAAAACATCATGTCATTCACTGTTTTCATTCCTCACCTCTCCAAGTGCTGAGTACGATGCCAAAGGAGTGGGAGTTGGTGAAAAATATATGCTTCTGGACCAGTAGATCTTTGATAGCTTACAGCATTACTATTGGAACTGCAATTCATCCAATTTGTTGACAAGTGAAGGACACAGCTTTTGCAAGCTAGGGAAAGTTATGCCCACCTGTGCCAAATCACCTATCTCTTTATTTGTTCATCAGTATCTCCATCTCTTTTTAATAAATGATTCCTTCCTATAGAATAGGAATAGGAAGGAATAGGTATGTACATAGACTATTGTTTCTCACTGAGCTACACTGTCCATGGAGATTCCTACTGCTAGAAAGAGACCAGCAGCCACATCCTGAACTGATCAGGGACTGCTAGTCCTGGCATTTGCATACTTAAGTGCTTCTGTGGTGACCACTTAAATGTAGTTATTTTGAATGCTGAGGGGGGGAAAAAAGTCACGACCTAAACAGAACAGAATAAAATCCCTAAACAGCCCAATACTACATTTTTCGTGCTTTACAGTGTTTTACATGGGAGTTTTTTCTCTGGAAGCATGCACGTGCTCTGATTTTGATCTTTTAAAATTTCTGCATCCCTTAGGTTGTATTCTTTCACTCCAGAATAACTCTTGTTGTGACAGATGAACTGGAACAAGTGTGGGCTTCCTCACAGCCACTTCCCGTCAAAGTGCCCTGTGCTAAGCAGCAAGCTGTGCAGTCAAATGGAAGGAAGCACAAAAGTCCACTTTTCCCTTATCCTTTCCCCATGGCAACCTGACCAAGAACAGTGACCCCCAGCAGCACAGCTGAGGTCTGAAACTGTGCTGAATTACTCAGAAAGAGCATCTCCTGACCCCAGCCATCAGAACCCAATGAAAACATGTGACCTCTAACTGCAGAACCCCTTATTCAACATTGCATTTGTACTGTATACAGCCAACATAGGTCAGACCTTTACAGAAAGCTCAATTAATGATTCTCAAATCTAATTTAAAGTGAACCAGTGAACCTAGAACTGTTCAGCAGACAGGTTCTGCAATTAAAGGGATTAACATTAAGTAGTCAAAAACCCCATAGAAATATCACACCTCCTTGAATTAGGTATTGAAATCAAATATTTTTTCTCATGGCTGACCTTTGTTAGTTACATGTAAACTGAACTGATGATGAGTCATTGAGCTAGCAAATTAGTACTCATAGTTGTTGACAGGGTCAGGAAGAAATCTACCACATTTTAAAGCAAAAATAAAATCATCATGTAGGTATTGTCATTCTTGTCCTTAATGACATTCAGAAACCATTGGCAACAAGAATAACTAAAACAGGACATTTTGGGGTTTTCACACTCTCTACCAAGTGTAGTCAGAAATTTAACAACATAAGCTCCGGTTAAAGAGCTATAACAATATCTATTTGTTGTGCTTTCAACCACATAAGTAATAGAATTGACCTCATCAGTGGGTAGAGAAAGGACCAAGTTCTCTAACTCTCTACCTTGGTTAATACTGTTTCAATAGCACTACAGCCTATTCAAGAATGCATTGCACAACCAGCTGTTTGGTTTGTGACAGCAAGGTGTACCAATAATTGATCACAAGAACATGGGTTCTATGATTACATGTAGGACCATATGAGAAATGTGGAGCACAGCTGAGCAGGGCCCTGAATGCATTTTTGAGTGAGAGCACCTTACAGTTAATAACTCTAACATATTTATAGGAACAGCATTTTAATTCCAGAATGAATCTCAAAGGTGGCTGCGTAGCAGACTTGTTTTAACATCTGCCCATTTAGGCTGCTCCCAAGGTAACACCCGTTGGATGGCAGCTGATCTACGTGATGAACACGTTACTGTGGCCATCACAGGAATTCAGAAGAGCTATGCAATTGAAATTTAGTTTGGCCATCCCAATGTCATGCTTCCCTGTTGTACTCAACATGTCCACACAGAGCTCCTGTGTGCAGAGCACAGTGCCTCTAAATCAGTAGAAAAAACACAGTGCTACGGAAATATTTAAGATGAGAAATCAAGAACCTAACAGATAAAAATATTTTCTACTACAAATACTCTTTTAAAGCAACTTCTCTTCTGAATATCTAGTTTCACCTTTTCTCTTCTGCTGAAGGCCTTTTGGCATTTGTGCTGGTCCTCTGAATCTAACTATTTTGCCTCTCTTCCAGTATGTTACCCAACTCTGTTTTTCCTTCCAGTATTTGGCATTTGCTTTGGAATTATGTTTGTCCATCTGTTATTTGTCCTTTTGGTGATGCGTTCTGCCGATTCCCATTTGTTCCTCTCAGCTTTCTCAACAATTTGAGCTTCTGAAGTGTGGTTGCATCAGTCAGCTCTATCTTGGCCCAGGATGGTGTTTGTACAGAATGACAGAAAGAGCAAAAAGTTGCCTAGACTGATGCTTCTTTTTCTTCAGGAATTCACAGATACACCTTTTCAGTGGTCATTCCCACTAGTTGATTTCACTGGTTCCAGGAATGTGTAGTGCAAGGGGCTTTCTTCTGTTTTCTGTTTTATTCCTTCCATCTTTCTGGATGTTTGTAAGGAGTGTGAAACCATTAAAAAGGCTATATGTCAGCAGATACTATGCCAGCCTTGACTGAGCTTGGCACTTTTCTGTCACATGTTCCTTTCCTTTTGTGAACACATTCATGTCCTTCATTAACTCTCCATGAGGCTTACTGGCCTGGTCTGCTCTAAGGAAAACAACTCCACTTTTCCCTACTTTCTTCTCCAGTTATATCTTTTTTTATCCCTCAAAACAAACCACAATGCCTTGCATGCATTTGCTGAACATGACCTTCACTTGGCATGACTTCTTTTTTTCAGGCTTAGAACATTAGGTAGACATAATTCCAAATTTGTCAGCTCATAAGTTGCCTGTGTACAGCAGTGTGCCATGACGAAAGGGATACTCAGCTATTGATCAGTAGCACAGGTTTTGTTTTTTTCCCAACAGCTCTGAAAGCTCATTTTATGTTTGCACTATGACCAGCCCTAATACACTGGCTTTATCAGTTATACTGGATTTGCAGAGGTTTTCTTGACAGTCAGATCCTAGGCAGGACCATGTCTCTTTTTATACATTTGTTTTGGATTTAGACTCACAGTGAAACAGTCTTACTAGAAAATCATGTGTCTTAGAAAACTGGAACATCCTCCTAGAAAACCTGACTTTCTATAAGTGAGCATTTAGTTTGTATGGATGGTCTTTTGAGAGATCTGAGTGGTGTAGTTGAATGAAGAATGCTTACATCACTTTATTTTCAGCTTTTAAATGAGGCATTGCTTAAACTGTTTACTTGGGTGCACTGAACTTATGTAATTTCTGGACTCAACCCACTAAAAGACATGTGAATTCTGCCAATAAGATACAGGTATTCAACAGCACTTGTCAGATTAGGCATGTCTTTGAAAGGAAGTAGCTTCCTTTTTTTCCCCTCTCTTTCTGTTCCCATCCCCAACCGAAAAGCTCCCAAACTCATGGGTTTCACTACATAAATATTGGGTATTAAGAATAATTTATGAAAAGTTTATGATATGGGTAGGATGCTGGTTCTGATCAAATCAAAAACTCAGGAAGCCTCAATTAGTAAGGAAACCCTGAAAAAAACCCCATGGCATGTAAAACTCCATTGGGTTTGTAGATAAGTTCTTTGCTTGGAGTATGAAAGCCCCTTCTGCTGCTGAACATCCAAACGAATCCTGGGTCACACAGAACAAACACACTCTGTTCTCTATGCACACAGAGAACAGAGAAATTATCCCAACATCTTTGCAGTCCTCAAAATTTGACACAATCAACTAGATCTCATCCAAGTGAGCTTGTCTGCCCTTGAGCTTTAGCAAAGGCAGGCGGAGAATGCGAAAGCTGCATTAGGATCGTCTCACTGGCCAAGTGTGCCAGAGCACAGAGCAGTATCACATTAACATTACCATTATTATATAACAGGCATGAACATGACAGGAGGGATGAAAAGGAGTCTTAAAATACTACCAGCACTGCAGATCATCACCTCCTGATTGAAACCACTTATCAATTGTTGCTCTTTAATATTTTGATCCTAGTCTAAAACTGTAAAGTGTGTGCCCACAAAACACCTCTGGACACTCAAGACATGGAAAAACAGAAGTGCTAGGTAACACATTTACAATTGCAAGAAAGAGGTGTGAATAGTGCAGTAATGACAAATGTATGCGGTTAATTACAGTTTCAGTGTTGATCATAGAAGGTCCTTTGGTAACAAAATTAACATAGTGACTTTCAAAGGAAAGGCCAGGTATAACCAGGCAACAATTGACCCTTTGTTCTAACATGGTCAGCAGTCATTAAATCACATCTCATTCTTATTCTTGTAATACATCAGTCCAGAAGTTACCATCACAGTGAGAGATGTCAGCTTATGAAAGTACTAATCAGCTGATACATGCAAATATCATAATTACACACACTGCATTGTACAAGGAGAGCCACATTGTCTCTTTAGATGCCACTCTGGTGAGATGCACAAATGTAATAATTTTTCTCTGCAGGAGGCTGCTGACCTTCTATCATCAGGTTACAAGATTTTACACTTTTAAAATAATTAAAACATTCCAGTTGTAGCCATGTCACATTTAAACAGCAGTAGCAGCTATGGGAGGATTACAGTCACAGTCTCCCATACTGCATGCGGCTAAACTCAAAGGCTTGCTGGCTGTAAGCTAGTTAGAAGCATTGAAAAAGTGGGATTTAACTTTGCTGTTTGGTAAAGGGGGGAAATACAGCAATCTCCACAGACTACTAGCCCTGTAAAGTACACATTGTTAGTCAAAAGAGAGAATGGCAATTCTGCATTATAAACAAGAGAACATTCCTCTCTTTTTATTCCTGAGAGCTACAATTAAAGGATGCAAGCCATAAAACTGTGTATTATGTGATGCATTGTTTTTAATCTCGCTGCCTTGTTTTATATATCAGGTTCATATAATTCTTCAGACAGGAAAAGGCTTGTTCCATAAAAATATAGAGTACTGCATCTGAAATACAAGTTCACGCACAAGCAATGTATATATTGCCAAACCAGCAAACTAACTCACTTACTTAATACACTAAACTTCAGGTTCTTCCTATATTATGTGAAATGGCTTGAAACAGGAGGCAGCTGCCAGGAAACATCACTGCTTCTTTGCTCAAGAGAGACAAGGGAAGGAAGAATGAAGAAAAAAATTCCCTCGATGGATGCCACAATAGCATGTCTTTCATTATCGCCCTGTGTCAAGGCACTGTGTAATGTTCATTGTGCATGCATAGTAAATTACTATTTACCTGCCAGTGCCTTTGATAAGTCAGTCTTTTCTCCCTCTTTTCGTCCACACAGCATGGAACAGTGAAACCTCTTTGCCTATAATTCTTATTAAGGTGATACCTTTTCTGAATAAGAAAGTACACACTTCCAAAGGAGGCATTCTCTTGGGTTTTTAAGGGCCATTGTTTTTATTGTTTTCCTTTTATTTCTCCCACCCTGCTGTGTTTTAATGCTATAGTGACTTCTGTGTATACAACTCTCATATTGAAATGTCTGCCGCAGATATATGCAATATTAAAGAGTGCTTATGAATTTTTGACATCTAATTAGTCGCTACCCAGTTAACATGTCAAGACTCAGAGGGATTAGGGAGTCAGCCCTTTCTGAATAAGTTAAAGCTATGCCCTGTCCTTTTCATGTATTATTCTTTAATGTAGGTGGTGATTATTTTGCTGTGATTAATTGATGAAGCTCATTGGTCTGGCAAGTGTTACAGAATTCACCATTCCTCACTTTTATTTCTCTCTGTAGGGCTTTCCCACTTATTTGAAAGGAATTGGTTCTATTCGGTCTGTGAAGCTTCATTGTCTTTCCTCAATACATGCACATTCGTTTCTCTTAAGATTTTATCTATTTAATTGTATATCTTTTCTACTATAAAGGCAGAAGATAATTAATAATGCTTGTTTTATTCTAAGCCACGTGTTTCAAATAGGGTTTTGTAAGATGTTTTTTATTTTTGTTTTTATATGTAGTTTTAGACAAAATTACAGAATTGTATTTTAAAGGATAAAAATAGATTTCTTTTATATTCTTATTATTAATGCTTTACAACACCCCCCACATTCAACAAGGTTTGGAGGATTTCAAGGTTTTCTGGTCCCTGACTACAAGCAATATTTCACCTAAGAATTTTTATTTGTTTTTTTTAGCATTTTGAGTGGTTTATTTTTTCTTACAGATAATATAATATTCTCTGTTGTCAGTTATGGTGAATTATATCAGTTTTAGCATCCAAATGGAAGCCTTAATTATACAATCTCTGTTTTCCATGTGCACATTCTTTTATAAAAGGGAAAAAAAATAAAAGCAAAAATGGGAATGTTGAGGTAAATCTTTAAACACCTGTAGAAATCTAAGTGATGCATATTTAAAACAATGTGATCACTCATAAATTCAGCTGTGTGTCAAGGTTCCTGCTGACCTGTGGTGCACTCCAAAGGAATGTTCCATTGATTATGTGCAGCTGCGGATGCTCAGAAAGAAACAGCACATATGTGTGCTTCATGGTCTGATATATTTGTTGTATCCCCCTCTGTGTAAGTGATATTGGGTTCTATATAAAGAAACAATAAAAACGTATGCTGAGCACATAATGGCTGTGCCGTTTGCCTACACAGGCACTACACCACCAGTATTTAACTCACTGCTTTGTAAAGCACTGGAAGATCTACCTAAGCTATGAAAGGCACAGTAAAAACATATACATATACAAAGTTCTTTTTTTTTTCCCCTTCTCTTTCTAATATACTGTGAAGGAGCATCCGTCTCTGTTGCACTGTATTTTGATCATCATTTCAATGTAGTTCGCTCAAGAGTTTTGGGCCTTGTAAAAGTGCAACCCAGTCAGGCAGCTTCCCTGAAAGGATAAAACCAGGAAAGGAATTTTCAGTGCACAATACAAGACACAAACCTAGAGACATGATTATGGAAATATTTAATCATGCACTGTGGCTACTGAGAACTTTCTTCCATTTCCCTACCTCTCCATTGCAAAGGAGCTGAACAAAAGGCTGTTGCCATCTGAGTTAATTTCTGCAACCTCCTGGTTTTATGGACAAATAATTACTTTTCACAAAGCAGAATCAATCTCATTATGAACTTCCAGTATTCAAATCTGTAACTGGGACAAAAGTGGAGCTCTAGCTTGTTTATCTTCTTTTGAAATGCGTGAACTCATGTGCACAATTCCTAAAAAATTGAATGTTATAAATAAGCTTTCCCCTGCATAGACAGAGTTTTTAATTACAATCCTATATGCTGGTCAGGGTTTGTGCTTTTTAATGTACATGGGGGGGAGACTGTTTCTAAGGTATTTGGTAGTTGGTGAAAATACATAAAAAATTCTCTCTTATCAGGTTTTAAAGGAAATTGCAGTATATGAAGGAAAGAGGAAAGTGAAGGAGGTCAGGAGATTTTATCCAGGTGCCCCTCCTAACCCCTCACCTAGGTCTGGAGGTTACTATGAAGAAGCTGAAAAGAGGAGTCTCAGCAGCCTCACACAGAACCAAACCACAAGCCCTTAGGAACAAACATTGTCATTGTCCCTGCCATAGAAAGGAGAGCCACATGGCAACAAGGAAGGGAAATAAAACTGAGTGGGGTGGGTGGGTCGGCTCATGTGTAGGAAGAGGGGACAGCATTAAAAGAAATATCAATCAATTGGAGTGTATTCACTTTCTCCTGCACAGTAGATTCTATCTGAAGAAAACACTGAACTTTGTAGTGTTAGCACCAGCTGAAATTTAGAATTATTGTTTCCTCCTAACAGAAGACTCATTTTCCACGGCCGCATTTGCAGCATAATAAGCTTTTTGTTATTTTTTCAATTAGAGTCAATTGACCTAACAAAATGGTTGGCAATTAAGTGATTTTTGTAATGGTCCGGGGGTAATTTAGTCGAGCTTGTCAGCTGTGTTTCATGAAGCCGAGATGTCTTTTTTTCCCACTGCCTCCCTCTCCCCCTCTCTCACTTACACTCTCTCTCTCTCAAGCATAATGGCTCATAATTTCAAAATCTTTTCCTTCTGTTTCCCTCACAATAATTCGCAATTACAGGAAGTTGTTGGAGGTGATTTTTTCCTACCTTGCTTTTTGAGTCAGTAATTTTAAATAAAATGTACATACTTGTAAAAAGGGGGCTATTACAGAAATCACTTTTTGTGTAAACTCAATTATTCTATGAATAGTGACACCAGTTTCTGCTGGGTTCAACTCCTAAAGGCTGATGTATTATTATTTTCAGGGTAAAAGGTGTTGAACATTTAGAACACTTTTTCAAATCAAACCAGTATTCAGGAAGGTAAACAACAACTTAAACGATGAGAAGCCTTGTAGTAAAGCTGACAGGTATATGAGAAGAATGAATGCCATTAGGACATTCATACAATAGTCTGCAGCTTCTGGACTTTATTTTCTTCTGTTATGATTTAGAAAGGGATTCCTCATTTGTCTAATTGATTCATTTTCTTAAGACAACATCTGGAGCTGCAATTCCTATTAAAGTGTTGCAGTTAGATCTGATGACTACATCAGATGTTCTTTCATTTGTATTCTTTTTATTATCTGTTTCTGTAGCGCACACTCACACACACAGGCTGGAAACCGAAGCCGCGCACCCGTCTACCAGTGAATCTGGAGACTTCCCAGTATCTGCCCGCGAACGGCTGTCTCCTACTTTTTCTGATTTTTAAATCTTTTTTCCTAATCCTCCAGCCATGTCCAACGTTTCCCCTGTGTCTCGGAGCCTCCCCCGAGGCCGGCGAGATGCGAGGGATGCGCAGCTGCCCGCGGCGCGGCGCGGCTGCTGTGCCGGCAGCCGGCAGGAGGGGGCGCTGCTGCAGCGGAGCAGGCGGCGCCTCGGCCCCTGCCCCCCTCCGGCCCCGGCCCCGACACCCGCCCCGCGGGGCCCTGGTCGAGCCTTGCGAGCGCTCTGCCTCCTGCCCCTGTCCCCTGCCTCTGTCCTCTGCCCCGGGTTTACACCCTTGCCTGCCCACCGGCCCCGACTCCTGGCTCCCTGACTCCTCCTGACCCACACCTGCTTGTCTGTGACCCCCCTGCCCCGCACTTGCCTGGACATGACCCTCTATCCACTTGACCGTTCCCATCACAAGGATGCTTCGGAAAATCCTCATTGGTCCCTGGTGCAACAGTTTTAGTCCCATGCTGATCTCGCACGGCAGATCAGTTGCCACGGACTAGGAGCTGTGTCACCCACCGGTGTGAAAAACCTCTCTACTGAATGGTCCTGGCATTGCTTTGCAAACGCTGAGTAACGGCTGCTGGCTTTTTTTGGTTTGGTTTGTTTCTTTTCCAGTGTCATAATTATTTGTTGTGGCTGTATTTTATTTATTTATTGTTTTAATTTTCCTCATCTCACATTCTGAAAGCTTATCATCCTTCCTTGTAGTTTTGAATCATATTTTCAGCTACAACCTGTGGGCCAAATACTGAGAGGCATTTTTACCTCCTTCTTTCTTCTTCTCTTGCATCCAGCATCTCTTGGAATTGGATTGGGAGAGACTGGCCTTCCATCTTGCCTGTTGAGACAGTAAGATCTGTGTGCATTATCCTCAGTAAATATTACTTTTGCATTTGGATCTCCACTCATTTCCCTTATGACCCCTGACAGTCTTCTCCTAGGGTTTGATTTTAAGTCACTATAGTCTGGACTGTGCTGAAGCCTCAAAAGGCTTCAATTAATCCACCGCACCTAGAATTGCTGTGACTGTAAAAGGAAAAGTTATGATTCTGAATAAGCATCGTGCGGAAGAAAGAAGCAAAAGCATAAAGTATTAAACTTTCATCCAGCACCATAGGAGAGATGTAGTTATTAAATTTCAGCTGCTTATCAAACTGATATGAAAGTCATTTTGCATGATTGCTTTGCATCCTCGAATCTTCTGCTTTTATTTGCAGTGCATCTCTGCGCTTTCTTATTAGAAAAATACTCAAAGGATAAAAAAGCTGATAATATTATTCAGTTTTGACAATTAGGTAGAAAAAACATTTTAAGAAGTGCTTTTTTTATTGCAGCTAGTAATAATAGTGGTGGTCCTCCTGGTAGCAGTCTCTTCTGATGCTACCCAGGGTGATGCTAGCTTTACCTTATAATGGCCAAAGCCCTGATGATTACACTAGTAAAGTTGTTAAGAAGTGTGAGCCAGGATGTCGTTCTCAATATCATAAACTATGTATGTAGACACAGCTTATAGTGCCTTCAGAGGTCCACAGTTTATGGCTTGTTCTTGTTCACTCCCCCTTTCCTATGTCAAGATTCACAAATGGACTGTGGCTATTGCCTATGCTGAGTGAGTCGGGGGAATAGAACCCTCCCTGTCCTGGGCTTGCCTGCAGGTGCTCTCTGTTCCCTCAGGAATTAGCCACTTCAGCAAACCTATCCCTGTCTCTTTATAATCAATCTCCCATACGCTTTAGCTGCCCAGAAACTGCCTTTAATTATTACCTCCCCACACTGTGGTTCCCTTCCAGTTCAGCTTAATCTGCTCCTTATGCTTTGCGTGTGAATTTATGAAAAGCTATGAGCATTCATGGGAATGTGGAGCCCTTAGATGAGAGCAAGTCAACCCATCTCCCACAACTCTCGCTTTCCCCACCATGGCTTTCCACAACTTGATGCCCGGTTGTTTTGTTTTCTAACAAATGTTCCAATCATTTCTTCGGTATTCTCTCTGCCTTCCCCTTTTCTGTCAATGCTTCCCCATCTCCTGCTGGGTTTTACTCCTCTATGATTTAATTCACTCTCAGCAACTGTCACAAAGCTGATGGCTCCCTAGCATTTATCTCTTTATCTTCAGTTGCTACCTTCTGTCCAGTCCTTTCATCTCAGACTATCCACTCACATCACTGTCCAGATGTCTGGTCATAAGCCCTGTATAGCAAAAATGCAACCACTTTGAGCCATTGTTTCTCTACCATAGTACACACTTATTTCTCTGTGGCATGATGCTGGAGACTATTAGCACCATATCCGCTCTTCACAGTTTCTCTTCCAGATTTAATTTCTACAAATCAAGTCACAGTTTTTCCAACCTTTACAAAACATATCTCTGTCATATTAGAAGACTCCATTAGATCTTGCTGTCTAGACTTGAGGTATCATATCCATGCAATGGAAACTTTCTCCCCTCTGAATTTTTTTCACCTCTATAGTGCTGTCCTCTCAGACAGCAATTTGCTCCATGTACAAGACAGCTCATGAGAGCAGTCTTACCTACTTCTAGATGCTGAGAAGATCAAGAATGGTCAAGGTCTTCTACCTGGGACAGGAATTTCAGTGACTGTCCCCATGTAGCTCATGTCTTTTAATTAGCTCTTGGGCTGTCCTGAGTTTAGAGTAGGATAGTTCAGATTGTAGCTCAGGGGGTAATTTTCTTCAGCCCATAAATGACAATAAATGCTTTCCCCAGTATTCAGACACCCACCATAATCTTGGGTCCTTGGCATAGGGGTGCCTCTAACTTGGCATTAGGAAGCACTGCAGCTGTCCCAGGGGTGTGCAAGCTGGAGGGATCTAGGCTGGGAAAAGGGATGAATTGTAGAGGAAATACTACATCAGGACAGAGGGAGAATCATAGTAAGGAAAAATATCTGAGATGTACTAATCGGGGGGGGNCAGAATATATTTATTACTGTGTTGTCCAAAGTACTTTACAAATTCTAAGATATGATTGCATCTTACACCTTGGCAAGGAACAGAACAGATGTCCTTATAAAGGACAATTTAATCATGAAAAATAACAATTAGGAAGGAAATTGCTAAAGAAATCAGTAACTGTTAACTCATGGTCAGCCCAAAAATGTAAAAACTATCTGGCTGGGTTTTGCCTTGCTGACCTCTGACTTCTCAAAGTCTGTATTTCAGTCTTAAATAGTTTTTGCAGCAAATAATGCTTTACAGAAATAAAGTAAAAAATATTGTTTCA
>VWZD01002983.1:124579-134747 GCA_013396695.1 Sakesphorus luctuosus
TTTGATAGCAATGCATTTCCAAATTCCAGTGAAGGCACTTCTCCCTCCCCACCCCCCCACCCCCACCCCAACATTTAGCCAGCTATAGTAGATCCTGTGAAAAATGTTGCCACTTCTCTGCTCTCCATTCCATCCCATGTTTCTCTCTTCTCATGAAGTAGGCATGGAAATGAAATAATAGTAAACTCCCACTGCACAAAACAAAACAAAACAAAACAACAACAAAAACAAACCACAAACAAACAAACAAAAACAAAACAAAAAACCTCAAACCAAACAAAAAACCACAAAACTAACAAAACAAAATGGAAAAANGACATCTCCTTTGCAGGATTCATCATCAGAATATATTTATTACTGTGTTGTCCAAAGTACTTTACAAATTCTAAGATATGATTGCATCTTACACCTTGGCAAGGAACAGAACAGATGTCCTTATAAAGGACAATTTAATCATGAAAAATAACAATTAGGAAGGAAATTGCTAAAGAAATCAGTAACTGTTAACTCATGGTCAGCCCAAAAATGTAAAAACTATCTGGCTGGGTTTTGCCTTGCTGACCTCTGACTTCTCAAAGTCTGTATTTCAGTCTTAAATAGTTTTTGCAGCAAATAATGCTTTACAGAAATAAAGTAAAAAATATTGTTTCACTTGCTCTGGGCTAATATTTTCTCTCTGAAAGTTGATAACTTTCCATTTTCAACACAAAAATCAAAGGCAGGTCACATGTTGAAAATATATATAGTCCTCTACAGAGTACTTTAACATGCCCAGCAGTATATTCCCACTTTATTCCTAGAAGAGTAAAATTACAGTGTGTAGCAGTGCTGGCACCACGCTTCCATGCTGTGCAGACATTAGAGCAGAGGGAATAATTCACAATGAATAGTTTAGTCAGTAAGTTTAGCCCTTTTTCTGCTTATGGGATCTCCATGGGCAGACTGAGGTTTCCTTGAATTTATTATGCAAAAGAATTCACCAAGATCCTTTTTTTCCTGTCTAAGTACTTCTAATTACTCAGGAACACTTCTTTGTGAACATTCCCCCATCACTTCTTGAGCTTTGTTAGGTATGGCTGCTTTGATGTGTCACATGGTGTTGATTTATTTTTCCAGTGTGTTGAGTGTGCATATATTCATGTGTGTGAATCTGATATCCAGTTTCCATCAATACTTATACATGCTGTTCTGAAATTCTCAGAAAATAGCCACAATAGTAATTGAATTACACAAATGTCCTTATAAAGCAAACACAACCAGAAGACAGTATGGTTGAGATGAATCCACTTGCAAATTCCAGTGAATGCACAATGTTTGATAGCAATGCATTTCCAAATTCCAGTGAAGGCACTTCTCCCTCCCCACCCCCCCACCCCCACCCCAACATTTAGCCAGCTATAGTAGATCCTGTGAAAAATGTTGCCACTTCTCTGCTCTCCATTCCATCCCATGTTTCTCTCTTCTCATGAAGTAGGCATGGAAATGAAATAATAGTAAACTCCCACTGCACAAAACAAAACAAAACAAAACAACAACAAAAACAAACCACAAACAAACAAACAAAAACAAAACAAAAAACCTCAAACCAAACAAAAAACCACAAAACTAACAAAACAAAATGGAAAAAACACCCACCAAAAAACAAACAACAGCAACAGAAAAACCCAAACCAAACAAAAAAACCAAACACAAAAATCCCAAATCAAATCTCACAAGTTTAAAGTAAATATCTTTAAGTACCAAATAGCTACCTCCTATTTTTCAAGCCCAGACTTAATACACTGCAGTCATACCTGGGAGGTCTAGTTTGTTCAGCACCTACTTGCCTCCAGGATGAGGATTCAATTAAGAAATATAAAAGATAATGTGGTGCTATAGGGACAAAAGTAGTTTTGAAACTCTACCCAGGCTTTCTGTAAGCTTTGACTTCTTTGAAAGAAAATATTTCCTGTTAAGATGCAGCAGCTTCTATTCTGTGATCCCTCACTCCAAATTATAATAGAAAATATATAATGGAGCGTACAAACTAACAAATGAGAAAAATGCACCTTCAATGTGAATTTCACCTTCTAGCTACAAGGCTGTCCTCAAAAACCTCACTGTAGTTGAAGACTGTTACAAAGGCATAAATTATCTAATCCTCACCACAATTCTTTATGGTTTTCTAGGGAAACCTTGGGTTATGTCTCCATGTTGCTTTGCCTTCTGTCTGTTTAAACCACGTGTATGGGTTTGAACTACTCCAGCCCCTTCAGTGGGTGATAGAAAAGATACTCTTTCTAGATACTGTAACTTGATTCAAGTCTGCCAGCCTCCAATACCTTTGACTCAAAACCCCAAGCAGAGTGACCTGTGCTTTGAGGACTTCCAAAGCTGGGACTAATTGCAGCAGTGCTTACACTGACTATGTCTAGAACCTCATCTCTCTCATTGTTCATTCCTCATGGACTTTCTGCTTTTAAGACTTGATGAGCTTGTCTTTATTGAAATCTACCACTGAAGCCAATGTACTTCACAAAAGAATGAAAAACATAGGATCAGGTTCTTCTTAGCTTTGATTTGAAAACTCTAGCCTGGCATCAGCCTTGGAAATCATATGGTGCAACAAGTTCTTGGATCAGAAACTGTGCACCATTCCTTTGCTATGCTCTTTAAACCCCACCATAACGGACTGTTATCGCCTGTGTAAATTGCTGTTAAGCATGGGATGGAAAAAAAAATTGAGCAGAAGTTACTGTTACTTTGCTAAACAGTGCAATGAGATCAGGACTAGTTATTTAAGTTTAGGCTCAAAAATGGTGTATGGAACAGAGTTCCTCTTCCTCCTTCCAAACCTTAGCATCTTTTTGCTCCTTTTCTTACCTCCTTTCTGGTAGTATTCATGCATGCCTTTCTTCACATTTCACACCCCCCCATAAGCTTATATCCAACTGCAGCTCATTTAGCCATTTTCCTCAAAGCTGGAGCTGGTGCCCATACCCCATAGGTTGCTCCTCCTTAACCAGAATCTCAAGGTTGCCATGCTTCTAAATATTCTGGCCTATTTCATACATCATGTTCTGGATCCCTGTATTTTTTTTTTTTCCATTTTTCCCTTAATTCTCAGAGGTGGAGCATGTACACATACTGATCCGTGCATGCTCATTAGCTCCATGTCCAAAGTGGCTGTTCTTTTTTTTTTTTTAATGGAATGAAATCCATCAGTATATGTAAGAACTATTCAGTGTACAGCCTGTAAATCACAAATATCCTTCTCAGAATATCCTTCTGCACATTGGTCACTGCGTGTAAGTGTTGACTTCAGACAAGAGAAATATAATTCTCCCCATTAAAAATCTATACAATTAACAACACTTACCACACAGTGCAGTCTAGGTTGCCATGGTACTGCCCTATGTTTAGAATAAGAAATAACTGTGGTATATCAGATTCCGTCTCATGGTAATTGTTACTTTTTTACTGACCACCTATGTGGCATTAAAAGTCTCCTGCTCGACTAATTCATCTTTTTGAAAGCATACTATGGCTATATTTATTCTCCATTCCACCTCAAATCACTAGTGTTCCAAGTACATAATGCTGGGTTTTCAAATACCCCAAAGCATATATTTATATGATGAGTAGGAAAGAGGCATTCAAGGTGGAAGAGGAAAATGGAAAAGAAACACATTTGGGGTATGGGGTTCATAGGAGTGTGAGTGTCTCTGTGCAGTAGAAAAGGATGGGAAAGAAATGAAGGCAAATGTGAAATATATGTATCAGTGATGATTTTCTGACTGTATGGAAATATGCTACTAGAGGAGACAGGAAGAATAAATTCAGCAACATAAGAGATGAAGAAGATGATGTAGTTGTGGCTGACATAATGACTGAGCTCCAAAGAGGGGCTAACTTAGAACTGAATAGAAAATTTCCTTCCATAGACTTTTCCCACAAGCAAATAAAACTGGTCCCCACTGCAAGGAGGGCTAGGGACTGGTGGAAAATGAGTGTGTGGTGGGCACATTTTTGAGAACAGAAGGAGGTATTTGAATGGAAGAGGTCAGCGGGGAAAAGAGAGAAAAAGGGGAAAAAAAAACAAAACAGTGAAACAGGGAGGTGAGAAAGATAGGGCAGTGAAAAGTACTTGGGATACTGGTAGGCAAAAAACTGAAGTGTATTGGGTTGAATTTTGCACCAAAAATGACTCTGCCTTATTTATGAGTGACTTTTCCTTAGACATGCTGATATTCCAGCAGCCAAAGAAAAGCTGTGACACACTGAAAACAAAATAAAGGATACACTTGATAATTAGTTCACCTATTACCTGTTCCCCCCAACACCTTACCCCCTGCCACCCTCCCCAGGATTTATAAATGTTTTCAAGCTTTGTGAATGGTTCATACTTTTCCTTCCAAAAAAGATATTTTCTTTAGCATATGCATTGCTCTGAGACACCCTGGTTTGAAGGACGATTTTCTAGGATGTCTCGTTTTTAGCATCCTAGGTTCTGCTATGTGTGATATCACACAAAGTTATGTTTGGGAATGTCCTTATCAAAGGAGAAACTGCCAGATTATTGTACAGGAGAAAAGAGAATTTTGAAAGCTACAGTAAAACTTGCCTGATAGTTGAGAGATTCAGGACATATTTCTGAACTTAACATAATTTTCACTTCAGCTTTACAGTTCACCTTTAACACATATCACCTTTTTAGATTATTTCCACAAGCATCATGTGTGCTACCACCGGAGTGTCAGCTTTAACTGTGAATTCACTGGCTTCGTTATCTGTTTAAGTTTAGCTGCTTATCACTGAGGCACCGCAATGGTGGCCATGTTACAATGTGCAGGTGGGGAGGCACACAGGTACACACAGGGACTCTGACTGAGCAGCAGATTCCTGCCGGTGCTCAGCTTTCCACACACGATTATCGCCATCATGCATAGAGCTAAGGCACAAGGAATATAGGATGGGCTTTTGCGGGATGGGGCCCACAGCCTGTTAAAAGCAGTAAGACAGACAGATAAATCTGAGCTGGACTCAGCATTAGTTAAATGTAGCTCTTTGTATTTATAAACAGCAATATGCTGCTGTTATGAAAGCTATTTCATTTAGTGCCATCTTACATTCAGCAATTTAATTATTCTCTTAATTATTGAAACATTCATCATAGTTTTCCAGTTGATTCATGAGGGGCTGGCTGCATTTCTTTAACTCATTAATATAGTGACAGCAAATTGACAGTCCTTTTGCTAACCTCCTACCTTTGCATGGTAATACTGGGAATAAAAAACCTTGAGTCTTTTTTTTTTTTTAATTTTTAAAATTTGTATTATTATTACCAGCAATAACTATAGTCATAAAAGTCTCATTTAGTAGCAAAGGAACAGAATGGTATATGAGGAAACCCTAATTATCAGTGGTTTCGATAGTAAAATCTGCAAACTAATATCTTCCTGAGACCACATTTTTTATTATGAAATGGGTGATAAAGCAAAGATAATTTTAAATCCAAACACATATTATATGAAATAGATAAATCCAAGATAAAAATTAGTAGTGACCTTGCATGCCTGGATATAAGAAATACAATCAAGCATATATATCAGTCACAGCTGGGAAAGGACAGGGAGATGCCCACAGGTAAAAGATTAATTTACAGAGTTTTAAAATGTGTTCAAAATAAAATCTGTGGCTTGTTTCTTCCCTCCCTTGTCCTGATTCTGAGTGTTTTCATTATTGGCTGTCTGCAAAATTACTACTTTAAAACATGTTCCTAACTTGCATTAAAAAATATTCCATCTTTCTTTTCTTCGTTCTTCTTTATTTACAAGCTGTTTAAGTAAAGAGACAATATTCTATGTATTTTTTTTTTTTGCAACTGTCTGTTATTTATTTAAATTTTATAGCTTCTAAAATGTCAGGTGCTACCCTCAAAGACCTCTCTCAAATTCATCTATTTTCTCTCAGGAGAATTTGTCCAGAGTTTGAAGCATACAAGATCTCATCTTAATGCTTATATGAGTACTTCTGCCTTTGGATATTTTCATCTTCACAATACTATGTAAATCGACAGCTACTTCCCTATGCTTCCAATTAAGACTTCTGAATATAGTGTGAGTAGCCAGAAAATAGCTAAAAAGACCTTTAGAAATATAAAAGTTCAGCCCTGACCATGTCTGTATGTGTGTGTATATGTATGGATGTGTTTGTAGATGTGTGTACTAGTCATATACTGTAGTTTGGAAAGCGAATCTGTGTAAATCAATGCATTTATTTAGCTCTCTCACCAACTCTCTCCCTGAGTTAACACCCCAGCACACACAATGCTAGCGAAGGTGATTATCTCTGCTAGCATAATTCCTCCGTAACATCTGCTTTCGCCCATAACACTCCACTAATTTTTCCCTCATTTCATTACACATAATTTTCTTTCAACACAATCTACATGTATTAAGTGGTAATGACTTTCCAGTTAAGAGCAAATCGACGCCAAGGGACCCCCCCCTCGATTGCCTGCCGTGCCTGACTCCGGCTATTAAAGATAAATTTGGTGCCTCAGAAAGCTGCAGTAAGCTAATCAATCAATTAAGCGGTTAGGACATACATTATCAAAATTCCACAGTGCGGGGGTGCATGAGACCATGCTGATATACTTGGTAGGATTTTGGGGAGAAAAAAAAATTACAAGCTACTAAAGAATATATTTTGAGGTTGAAAGTCAGTATTCACTGTCTTCTGAAATGAAAATTCAAGCTATTGCACACTACCGATAACAACTTTGGTGTCTATGCTGGTACAATTTCCGTTGCAGCTTTTGTACCTAAAGCAGTTTACTAGAGATACCAGAATGGAGCTGATGACACTGTAAAATCTATTTTTAAGTGATATGAAGATTCTGATGCAGAATAAAGCAATGTTATTCACAGTTTAGCTGGATGTTCTGTCCCTAACTTGTCACTGTGTCTCTAGGAACTGTCATAGCCTTAGAACACTGATTAATATTCTGTATTATGTGTGTTGCAAAAGGTGGTTTAAGGACAGAATGGTAGCCATCACATCCTGCTGTGTCAAGTTTTGTCTCCAGCATTACATTAATATTCATTAGGAGTTTAATTTTGGAGGGTATTTAAAGCCAGGAAAACAGATTCTAAAATAAACTGAAAAATTGCTTTGACTTTTCTGAAAAGCAGCTCCTAGTGAAGTGATGTCCTTTACAGGACTAACTTAAAACAATTTCAACCCAACCAGAAAAAGTTGTTTTCACTAATAATCGATTTACGTTTGAATGCAAAGAAATAGCAAAATTTGAGAAGTGTACATAATATCACTACCAAATTCTTCATTACTTTGTTTTTCTTTGTTATCTTTAGCATTATGTTGTTCTTTATACAGACAAATGACTTAATCAGTTAAAAGCTTTTTAAATTTAAAAACATTTTCTCTTGCATTGTGATGAACAGTCTGTATACCAATATTTGGCCAAATGCTAAGGAAATTGAAACAAAACCCCAAAGACCATAAGAATTTATATAAGCAATATTTATAGCTCTGTCAGGACTAATACAAACAGAGAGTTAAATGAACTTTATAGCATGATTCTGAATAAGAAAAAACATGGAAAAAAATTGTAAACCTTATGTTTTTGAAGCAATCACTAAAGCTATAAAATATGAAATATAAATCGATCATTACAAGACTTTGCCAGTTACTTTTCCTGTCAGTTTTAAGCATATTGCCTAAAGCTTTGTTATCCTTGTATTATAGTTATCAGATGAAACAACATGGCAAAACTCACTGCTTACTTTTCCAGAGTGTTTTCCTTACTTTTTGCAAATTATGTAATTATGTTGGAGCATATTCAGTGCATACATTTCTACTAGTGGAAAGAACCATAGCATCTTTTTACTGTCTAAATAAATATTCCTTAGCAAAAAAAACCAAAACCAAAACCAAAAACAAACAAACAAACAAAACAAGGGAGGTTGTCAAAGATAAATAGGGTGGTTTGGTTTTATTTTAAAGTATAATACAAATAAAGGAGGTAAGTCAATAACTCCTTTCTGATGTGTTTGCATGAATAAACTCTAAAAAGAGCAGTACAAATGTACATGATACACGCAGAATATTTAATACAAGCCCTGCATGTAAAACACAATTATAGAGAGTTAATAATGGCAAATACAGTGAAATAAAAAAGCTATCCACAGAGACTATACAAATGCATCCTTCAAAAAAACCCAAACCAGCATGTTTCAATAATATGATGCCGTCCTTTCCTTTGTGGTATTCTTCATTGACTAGGCTGATAATGAAAAGATGTCAGGGAGATTCACAGTTTAGTGTTGTATTTTCTTCTTTTCTTTTGTGCTGTTTCTTCCCATTTATGGCTGTTTTCCTGCCTTTGCTCTGTATAGAGGGGATGAAATATTTCAGAGTTATGTTTTCTCATGATATGTAGGGCTGAATTTGACTTTATTATTATTACTAAGAGCATACAAGTTTAAGTTTACTCAGTTGAAAAAGACACAATGATGTTGTTCTTCCTGATACAGAAACAGCTTTATTGGCTTTTATAGTCTTTTTTTTTAGTGTAGGCTGCTTCTTCTGTCCTGGATTTGATAGCTACTCAATCAGCTGGATTTTTTTGTTTGTTTGTTGTTTTTTTTCTGTTCTCTTTTTGAAAAAAAAAACATTCAGATTTATCTAAAAGCACATCAAAACATCTTTATCTGTTCATAGTGAGTGAGAAATTCCTTCAGATTAAAGGGGAGGGAGAGGAAGAGACAAACAATAAAAATAGCTGAGACCAAACCAGTTTGCCTTCTCCTTTTGTGCAATGCATGTAATGACTGAACTTTTGACTTTAAAGTTTTTCTCTGGTGCAGTACTGTAGAAAAAGAAAGAAACAAACAAACAAAAAGATACCCTTAGTGCAAAGACTGGTCTAAGGCAATACCTGGTGAGTGGAATTTTATTTGTTGTTGTTGTTGTTGTTGTTTACTTGAAGCAGATAAAACACCCACCTTAAACCCGCCCTCTATTCAGTTCAGTAGCACCTCCATACTCCAATAAACCGTTTTCATTCCATCTGGCGTGCGTTTGCTCTGAAGACATTTTCCTGTCAATCTCTCCTGCCACATTAAAAATCTGTCATTACTATTGCATTGCCGCCTGGCTCCTGAGATTTGTCTGACTGCTTTATTGCTCCGCTCATTTTTTTTTTTCTGCTACAGCCGAGAAGCAGAAATAAAGGTTTGTTGTTGAAACATGGCCGCAAGGAAAGTAGGAGGCACACATCTGTCAAGGTATTACCTTTCTTCAACCAGGGATTAAGGTGTTTTACTGCTCTCGCTACTGAGCAGTCACACTGAATAAATTTTCTCAGTAGAACATAAAAATGAACTCATACATTTTGAACTGGGTTTCATTCTTTCAAGCCAACCCATATAATTATGCAATGGCATCAGTGTTCAGGGGAAAAAGAAAAGTCAGAAACGTTTGTGTGCATCCCCCCTTCTCTCTCCTGTACCACCATTTGCATTTACATTATTTAAATGCTTATTAGAAAGGCAAGACTGAGGCATTTACTATTGGGGAGAGAAATGTTTTTTACTCTTCCTTGTTGTTGTTGCTGGATCTCTTGTAAGGTCAGATGGGGTACAGGGCTTTACTCCCTGTGTTTTGTGCCTATGCTCACAAAATATACCTGGCTATGAATATTCACTGTTAATTTACATCAGAGGAAGCCAGTAGAATTGTAATGTCTGAAAATATTGTCTTTTGAAAGAAACTGGCAATATTAGCTGCCTTGTAGCCTTCCCATTTCTGCTGCAGACATTAACTTTACAGTCTCAGTGGTACAAATGAAAACAATTTAGAATTTTAGTATAGCCAGTGGAAGTGGTTCTTACACTAAGACAGAGCATGCCAGACCATCCTCCTTAGTCCTTTGATGAACACTTCTTCCTCCTTATCTCAGTCCAGTTATATGACATCAGACATCTAAAGCAAAAGGAATTATCTAACAAGATAAACAATATGGTGTAGGCAAATGAAGGATCAGGTCAAACATGTCTGTGAAGGGGGACACTATGAAGTGCTTTATGGTTTGGTTTTGTATTTTAGTTTGTTTGTTTGGTGCTTTTTGGTTTTGTGCTTGTTTGCATTTTTTTTTGGGGGGGGG